>JAMKCH010008548.1:0-39216 GCA_023653785.1 Ophioderma brevispina
AATGAGCTTACCAAGTGTCTCCCACGCTCCTTGCGCTGAGTAGGTGCAACACAACCAGCAAATAGGGACTAAACGAGCAGCCCCAAACGCTTCCTACAAACTCAGACATCTTCTCAGATCAAGAATTTTGAACAGTCACAGCTAACAGAATTACAATTCAAATACCTTTTTGGTGAAGTCCTCTAATCATTAACAGACCATAGAACATTTCACGACCTACAATTCCATCCACCACACAATTGTGCGCTTTCCATCTATGCAACCATGAAACCGAACGATCAGCTTAAAATAACCTGGTCTGAACTCCCCTGTAGTACTGCGATAATCCTGTCTACCTATGAGTTTACCTTGGACCCACTCTCTCTTATGAGACCCACATTAAGACGAAGAGTAAAGTACGTTCACGCAGAATATCTTGACCAAACTCACTGGCACAAGTGGGTGCTGCCCACATACCCTAAGATCGACGGCACTTGCCCTGTCTACTCAATTGCAGAGTATGCTTGCTAATATACATGTATAGGGGAATGATCAACAATGCCACGAAGCTGATCCGCGTTTAAAAGCCTCTGTTTTTTCGGCCTTATCACAAGGATGTCTTCGCCCAACTCCAACGACCAAATCCATCCTAACAGAATTGCTCCATCATACGTCCGACGTGGTGTAAGCAAGCATGCAGAGCGTAGCTGCCAATTATCTAATGTGGAGCAACCTATTCCAAACAAGACCAGCTCTACCCGCCTTAATCCCGAGAGGGTTTTTTTAAACAAAAATTTCATCAATTGAAACAGTCCTGGGTCGTGCAGGAGTTTATCACATTTGATCACGTCTTCACTGTTTGCCTATTAAGGAACGTATCAGATACAAATTCTTGTTTATGTGTATAATTCCTCTTCATGGACAGGCTCCTCCTATTTTACTGGTGTTTGCGTATAAATTTGTATCGATGTGTGGAAGTATTGTGATGGTACAAGACGAAGGCTACGTCTTCTTCTGATGTTTACTGGTTTGTTCTTCCTCGTACCAGCGTAGTCCGATAGCAAAAATCCTTTGTGCTTACTGAAATCATTCAAGTCAACGTAAACGCATTTATAGTTACATTAGACACCCTAGTTTGAAAACGGGAACGCAAACCTTTCAGTATGACGTATTCTGACGAAATTTCGTGAAACGTTTATGACGTTTCATAGAAATTTCACAGAATGACTTCATATGTGAAAAGGTTTGCGTTTCACGTTTTCAAAACTAAATGGTATCTATTAACTCTCAAAACATTCTGACCAAATATTGATTATTCTGCAGAGTATTTGGTGCTGATCACCGCCTATTGTTGGTCGTGGAGCTTTAAATTCGGTTGAGTGCAATAATTAGTAGGCCAATTACGTATTTCTAAAGACTCAAATGTGTCAGTAGACAGGTGACTCTCGAAATGTATGTGTGTTAATCCCTTATCGTGCCCGTATCGTTGACGCCTTCTTCCTGCAAGTCTGCATCTACATGTGTAACCCTGCCTCAGGAACTAAACATGGGTTTAGGTTCACGTACACAATCTATCGTTGCAATCGTTGCGACGATAATCGTATCGTGACAAACTGGACGTCGTTCCTAAGCTTGACTGGCATTTGCTTCAATGGTATTCATTAACAGATGAGTTGACGCTACCAACTTTGTGAGCGCCCGTGTGTCAGTTGTGTTTGGATACAAATGAACACAAACGTCTTTCCTCCCATATAAACTTGAAATGCCAGATTTTCTTAGTTCATTCATGAACAGGTTAATCAGGCCACATATTCTGCCTCCTCTCCCAACTAATCGACGCTGTCCAAAACGTTTCCTTCGGTGACACGATGGGTTGAATCTACTATAACATTTGTTAAAAGTATTTGTTGTAAGGCACTGTGTTCTCTGTAGAGCACCGTGAATGCGTTTTTATATGATTATGATTTTATATATTATATTATAGCCATTTACTCGTCCTTGATATTGTGGTCCTCAAACCCCCGAAGGCATGCCTGTTACCTGCTCATGTGACATGTCCTCACGTGTCCTTGCATGATAGCTTAGCTATTAGAAGTTTTGCAAGAACTGCAAATGCAAGACAGGTGGTTGTTGTAAAACCCTATTACTGAACGAACACTTTCTGATATCCTTTGACCCGGTTAACTTTATGACACATTCTTGATATACCTGGACGGCAGTTTCTGTTGAACACCGCCCTGATACACCTTCACTCGTTATGAACACTGAATTTGGTTAAAATCAGGCTTTTGCCCATGATAGAATTTGTGGCACATATTCTAGATTGTTTCTTGGGTTCATATTAGTGTAAAGATAGTTAGATATCGTGGAGGACTTTGTACTATCACGTAATGCATCAATATAATAGGCTGAGAAAAATAACAAAATCAATGTAAAAACATATGAATGGCGCAGTTTGGGATTTAATGCAATTATGCGTACTTCCCACCACTTGATATTGTTTGGACTTTAGTGTGATGTGATTCTGGGGACTTTTAGGCTGAGAAAAATAACTTAAATTCTAGGTGAAGCTGGAAAAATTGCAATAGAATTTCTTTCTCCACAATGTATTTCTATAAGGTCCCCAGAATCCATACAAACAGTCAGAGAAAAATCAAGTGGTGTTTATGGAAAATGGACTATTGCATAAATCCAAAATGGACGCCAAAATTACCTTAGGGGAATTTAATGGATTTTTTTTATTACTTATCTAAAATAACATTTTGGCACCCATAAGTAATTTGGGTTATATTTATGATACATTATATTGTTATGTTTTATACAGACACCATTCATACTTGACAGAAGTGTCTTTGACTTAATTTGCAAATAATCCAAAAGGCGCCACTGCTAAGATTTTTTTTGTACACTGATTGTGTTATATTGCGTATCTAAAATATTTATTTGCCACCTAAAATGCCTAAATTTATTACATTTATTGACTTTATTATATGTATTCTGTTCTTATTTACAGACATCCATACAGGGTGGTAGAAGTATACCAAATTTGCAATTAAATCAAAATTTTTTATTATTTTCGTTAATTTGAAAAAAAAAAAAAAAAAACAAAGATGTCAAACTTTTCATGGTTATATATACATCTATTATTGCAAGTACACGACCCAAAAAACACATTTTAAATGTGTTTTTTTTTTTTTTTTTTTTTTAATTCTTTATTTGTATTTTTATGTTTAAATTAATATACTTTTTACCTTCAGCAAGTTTAATACTTGATAGGTTTTCTGGCCCCTTTGGGGATCAATACCAAATAAAAGTTGTTCTCCAATATTATTACCTACGCCCGATGTTATACAAACCTAAATGTTAAAACTGAAAAAAAATTTTTAATTAAAGTAGTAGTAGAAGTAATTCCAAAGTTTTAAATCCGGTTTTTTTTGTTCCCGTAATCGGGGGTTGGCCGGATTCACTCACACTGTCAGCAACCGCCCTTACTCCTTCCTTCGACTTCCACCGATTCAATGCATCCTCCATCCTCACCCAACCCTCCTACTCTCGTTCTCCACTTGCTCTTCCATGTCTTTCTTTGGACGTCCCTCCTCCTCGAACCTTCCACAGTCGAACTCAAAGGCCCTTGCTTAAGGCATACTCCTCATCCTCCTCAACACATTGGCCCATACTAACGTCAATATTCGCCACTCGCCAAGCGGGTCCCTCGCCTCTTCCAAACCCAACACTGCATCAAGTTCTCAGTCTTCATCCTATCCATCAACGTCACCCCACACATCGCTCTCTTATCATTGCTCTCTCTCTCTCTCTCTCTGTCCCCCCTCAAATCCCCATCTCATTTTCGCTCAGACACCACGTCTCCGCTCCCATACAGCATCACTGATCGCACACAGCTCTTATACACATTCCTTTGGTTGTATTCTGCCAAGAGAAATCAACTTTTTCAATACACCAAGATACACCAAGTTTTCTGAGATTCCAGATGATCGACTGAGAATCCAAGTTTTTCAATGGTAAACCAGGATCTTCCTTCGAGATTCCAATTTCTTCCTCGAGAATTAGTTTTTCAATCAAATTACCATCAAGATCAGGTTTTTAATTGGAGAAGGGGGACTTAAGACCTCACAGTCATCAATGACGGGGCGATTTTTGGTGCGGTTCTCCGAGTCCGTGAGGTTGACCCATGTTTTCCTATCAGTCTCACCCTGGGCTGGCTAGATAGGCTGTCAACAAAGTTTTCAGTAGAAGACGACCATTGCTCCAAGACATCTGGCGGTTGATCCCAGATGATCCTAGGGATGCTGCGACTGCAGTGTCATGGACTGGGTAGCAAAGTGATTGTGGAACTCTCTTGACTCTCAAATTAGTGTTGGTAAGGAGGAATAGGTTACCATGTTCGTCGCACGTCTGGCGACTCTTGAGCGTCTGAAAGATCCTCCAAGGTTTGCAGGAGTAATGCCAGGAGAATTGGAAGAGTATCTACATGCGTCGTCAAAAGGAAACCACGTAACACGTCTCATTACATCATTCAGAATGACTCAATCTTGTGTGATGTATACTGTTGACTCCATTAATGCGTGCGCATAGTTCGAGTGAGTATGTAAAAGCACAGTGATTATGTGTAAAAGTGTCAAAAGGAATGCAAACCCATCCAGTTCCTGCGAGTCTTCTGAGGAGGGTTGGACCCGAGGATGAGTCTTGGCAGCGACTGTCTTGGTGGGGTAAAGAAGGGACCGCCAGGCACTGCGTCATAATGACAAAATGCACTCCAACCGGTTGATCTAGAGCTGTGTGTTCGTTGGTGGTAAGATGTGTAGGCATATAATTTGGTTAGGATATAGTGAACAATTCCATGATAGGAAATATTGATATATCCCAAGGCTAGGGGGGAGGGGGATAACAATGACCGGTTTCGTCTCTACGGTGGTTGTGAGACTCATCAGTGCAGCGGTGTGTGTGGCTTTCAGGGGTCCAAAACGGCTGTGGTAGCTAGTGTGTTTCGTGGATCAGAGGTCGTGTAGTTGTTAACAACCCATGTAGGTGGATGACGGATAAGGCCATGGGTTTTATTTAAGAAAACCGAATTTGAATGGAATTAAAAATTTTAAAATTAATTAAATAATTATTAGGTTAGTATGATAATCAGCAAAAAGGGGTACGGACAGCGATAACACACATCCATGATTATGATGTGTGGTCGTGGTTGAGCATGGCTTATGATTACAGGGCATCGCATTTTATGAATGCATGGATTGAAAACGAATTCTGGATTATTCATCATTGGTTTGTGGCGCGTTCCAATTCATTGTGTATAAATGAGAACACAAGGTAAGCGCTTCAAGTGGCATGGACTGGGTGTGATGCTTTTGTTGCCAGTACATACATTTTCCCAATAAAATGGCCGTCCTGGCTGATAGTTCACGTGGGTGGCTGTGAATTTAGAGCAAACAGTTTACAAATTCCGTATAGGTATAAGCGTAAAGGAATGTTCGTTAGGTTATACTTTTATAAGGTTACTGAATTGGATATCGCATAGCGATGACATGATGCATGAGATGAAAATATAAATACCTTTAATAGGGTCTGTTATTGGTAGCGATATTTGCTCATGCACATGTAAAGAGTAAACATTAGATATGGAATTCGCAAACGTCATAGATAGTATGACGCTGATGACGAATAAAGTATATGGTTTTTGGTTTGCAGATGTGGCATGCTCACTATCGACCGAGTATTCGCATATTACTATCGTTTTGATAAGAGCCTGGATATAGTGTTTGCGTGCAGCCTTATAAAATTGTTTAAAACCCAAATTTGGGTTTAGCTAATGATATATAGGGAACGAACACACATGGGTAAGCTATGCAGAAGTAATAAAATAAACTACTCGGATAGTATGATAGGCAGAAATGGATTGCACGAAGGCCGATTAGAAGGGCCGGGTCTCCCTGAATTACAAGTAAAAACAGGGTATAAAATATCAAAGTAAGTAAAGAAGGGAACCGCAAGCACTGCGTCATAATGACAAAAGGCACTCCAAAACGGTTGTGACGAGAGATGTGTGTCGTTGTTGAAAAGATGTGTAGGCATATTAATTTGGTTAGATTAGGTGAACAATTCCATGATAGGAAATATTGATATATCCCAAGGCTAGGGGGAACCAGACTCGGTTTTCCGTCTTACAGAGTGGTTTGAGACTCTATCAGTTGCGCCGGGTTGTGTGGCTTTCAGGGGTCAAAACGGATTTGGTAGTGTGTGTTTACGCTGAGATAATATGTCGTGTAGTTGTTACAACCCATTGTAGGGGGGATGAAGATATAGGTCATGGGTTAAAACAACTGAATAAGTGGTATTCAAGTTCACTAAGAACTTAAAATAATAATGTAGGTTAGGATGAAATCAGCAAAAAGGTACAGAGCGATAAAACACACAAATCATGGATTATGATGTGTTGTCGTGGTGCGAGCATTGGTATACTGATACTAGGCAGCGATACGGAATGCTGGATCCAGAATTCTGGAGTATTCAATTCATTGGTTAGTTGCAGCGTTCCATCATGTGTATTAAATGAGAACAAAGGTAATCGTTTCAAGTGGCATGGACTTGGGGTGTATGCTGTGTTGGCCAGTAGTAAATAATTTCCCAATAAAATGCCCCGTCCGTGCTTGTGTTCACGTGGGTGGGCATTGTGAATAGAGCAACATGTTTCAAGTCCGTATAGGGTATAAGCGAATAAAGTATGTTCGAGGTATACTTTTATAATTGTACTTGAATTGGAAGGCGCATAGCGATGACCATTGAGGCATGAGATAATAAATACATACTCTTTTCAAAGGGTCTGTTATTGGTAGCGGTATTTTGCACATGACCATGTAAAGAGTAAGAATTAGGATATGATTAGCAAACGTCATAGATAGAGACTCTGATACGATACAGGGATATGGTTTTGGTTGCTAGATTTGAAATGCTTCACTATAGACGATAGTATTCGATATACATCTGTTTGGATGAGAGCCCGATTATAGTGTTGCGGCAGCCTTAATAAAATATGTTTAGAACCAAATTTGGGTAGGCCTAAGATATTAGGGAAAGAACACACATGGGTAAGCTATGCAGAAGAAGTAATAAACTACCTCGGATAGTATGATAGTCAGCCATGTTGCCCGAAGGCCGATCGAAGGGCACGGTCTCCTGAATTACAAGTAAAACAGGTTAAAATATAAAGTAAAGCAGGGACTCGCAGGCACTGCGTCATAATGACAAAATGAACTCCAACAACGGTTGATCTAGAGCGGTGTCGTGGTGAAAAGATGGTGTAGGCATATAATTTGGTTAGATAGAGTGAAACATTCATGAAGGAAATATGAGATATTACAGGCTGGCTATGGGAACAGACCGGTTTCGTCTCTACAGGTGGGTGTGAGGGACTCATCAGTTGCGCCGGTGTGTGCTTTAAGTGGTCCAAAAACGGCCTTTGGTAGTGTGTTTCGCTGAGATTTTTTTTTAATGTCGTGTGTTGTAAACAACCCATGTAGGTGGATGACGGATATAGGTCCAGGGTTAAGACAATTGAATAACGTGTATTCAAGTTCACTAATTAATTAAATACATAAGTTAGGTAGTATGATAATCAGCAAAAAGGTACAGCAATAACACACATCATGATTATGATGTTGTGTCGTGGTGAGAATGGTACTGATACAGGGCATCGTATGAAGGCATGGATAAAAACCGCATTCGGATTTTATTCAAGGGTTGGTGTTGCAAGCGTCGTGGTCAAGTCATTGGTAAATGATGAACAAAAGGAATCGCTTCAAGTGCATGGACTGGGTGTGAGCTTTGGTGCCAGTACAGAAATTTTTCCCCAATAAAATGGCCGTCCGTGCTTGATAGTTCACGTGGAGGTGGCAGGTGAATTTAGAGCAACATGTTTTCAAAAGCTCCGTATAGGGTAATAAGCGATATTCAAAGTAATGTCGTTAGTATACATTGATATACTGAATTGGATATCGCATAGCGATGACATATGCATTGAGATGATAAAATATACATACTCTTCATAAGGGTTATGTTATTGGTAGCGATATTTTGCACTCATGACCAGTAAGAGTAACATAGGATATGAATCGCAAACGCATAGATTAGGTATTGACTTATAGATACCAGTATATGGTTTTGTGCTAGAGTGAATGTCATCTATCGACGATAGTATTCGATATAACATCTTGTGGATAGAGCCTCGATATAGGTTTTGCGTGCAAGACCTTTAAAAGTGTTTAAAACCAAAATTGGGGTTTAGGCCCCTATGATAATAGGAACGAACACACATGGGTAAAGCTAGCAGAATATAAACTACCTCGGATAGTATGATAGTCAGAATGGATTGCCCGAAGGCCGATCGAAGGGCACCCGGTTTTCTCCCTGAATTACAAGTAAACAGGTAAAAAATATCAACGTAAAGAAGGGACGCCAGGCACTGCGTCATAATGACAAAATGCACTCAACACGTGATCAGAGGTGTGTTCGTTGGTGAAAAGATGGGTAGGCATATAATGTGGGTAGATATAGTGAACAATTCCATGATAGGAAATATTGATTAGTCACCAGGCTAGGGTGGGAACACGACCGGTGGTTTCGTCTAACAGGTGGTGTGAGACTCCTCCGTTGCGCCCGGTGTGTGGCTTTAGGGGTCAAAAACGGCCTTTGGTAGTGTGTTTCGCTGAATCATATGTCGGTATTGTTAACAAAACCCATTGTAGTGGATGATGAAGGATCAGGTTCAGGGTTAAGACAACTGAATAACGTGTATTCCAGTTCACTAATTAATTAAATAATGAGATTAGGTTAGTATGATAATCAGCAAAAGACGGCGTATAACACAACATCATGATTATTTGATTTGTGTCGTGGTTTAGATTGGTATATGCTACAGGCATCGCATTACTGATATGGCATGGTACAAGAATCTGGATTTATTCATCATTGGTTGGCCTGTGCAGCGTCCCAATTTCATTGTGTTAAAGTGAGAAACAAAGGTAATCGTTTCCAGTGCATGGACTTGGGGTTTTGTGATGCTTTTGTTGGCCCGAGGACATACATTTTTCCCAATAAAATGCCGTCAGTCTGATAGTTCCACGTGGTGGCATGTGAATTTAGAGAAACATTGTTTTTCAAAATGTCCGTTTATAGGGTATAAGAGATAAAGTAATGTTCGTTAGGTATACATTTTATAATGACTGAATTGGATTTATCGCCGAGCGATGACCATGATGCATTGAGATGAATAAAAATACATACTCTTCAAATGGTAGTGTTATTGGTAGCGATATTTTGCACAGACCATGATAAAAGAGTAAACAGAGATATGCATTCGCTAAACGTAAGATAGGTCTGATCTGTGGATACGATTACAGGTGTATGGTTTGTTTGATAGATGTTGAATGCTCATCTATCGACGATAGTTCGATATTAACTGATCTTTTGATAGGCCTCGGTATAGGTTGCGTGCCACCTATAAATTTTTTAAAACCAAATTGGGTTAGGGCTACTGAATATGGGAACACACACACATGGGTAAGCTATGCAGAAGTAACAGAAGTATAACTACCTCGGAATAGTATGGGGATAGTCAGCCATGGATTGCCCGAAGCCGATTAGAAGGGGCACCGGTCTCGAATTACAAGTGTAAAAACAGGGTAAAATATCAAATAAAGAAGGGACCGCCAGGCACTGACGTCATAATGACAAAATGCACCAAACCGGTGATAGAGCTGTGTGTTCGTTGGTGAAAAGATGGTGTGTAGTGTATGCATATAATCGGTTAAATGAGTAAAAATCATGAAGGAAATATTGATATATTCCCAAGGATAGGGGGGAACAGACGTTTCGTCTCACAGGTGGTTGTTGAGACTCATCAGTTGCGCCGCGGTGTGTGGGCTTTCAGGGTTCAAAACGGCTTTGGTAGTGTGGTTTCGCTGCGATCATATGTCGTGTAGTTGTTAACATACCCATGTAGGGATGAAGGATATAGGTAAGTTGGTTAAGAACAACTGAAAACGTTGTATTCAATCGTTCCTAATTAATTAAATAAATTTAATTAGGTTAGTATTGGTATGTAATCAGCAAAAGGTTACAGCGATAACACACATCAGTGATTATGGTGATGTTGTTGTCGTAGTGAGCATTGGTAGACTGATAAGGCATCGCATACTGATTGAGGATAACAACGAATTCGGATTATTTATCAGCATTGGTTGTGTGCAGCGTCCTAAGCATTCGTGATAAATGAGAACAAGAGGTAATCGCTTTCAAGTGGCCTTGGACCGCACCTTACCTTCCGTGGACAATGAAAGTAAGGCGGCTTGCGTCCAAGAATGACGACAAAGGTTCTTTGGTGTTGATCGTTGACAGTGTTTACTACATATCATCGAGAGTGAGTTTAATTTATCTTTAGCACAGTGGTTGCAAGGTGGAAAATAGTAGAGACGACAGTCTTGGGTTTGCTGGTTTTTCAAGTGCCATCGGTGGAAGATTTGCATTATTGGTTCTTTGAATCACATCTATTCCAAGTACATACTCGTCTGCGTAAGGAGTACTGCAAGAAACTTCGCGGCATATTCGAGACATAAATGAAGAGTACAGGTGCCAGGACATCAACCTTGTGGACACCATTCCGAAGTTTGGGCTTTCTGTTGGCATGCCTATTTGACTTCCCGAGGACCGAAAAGATCCGAGATGGCGTATTTGAACTTAACAAGCTTGACATCAGGAAGATTTTGAGTAACTAAGGTAGAGCTCCAGTCAGGAACTGTATTGTAGGCTGCAGAGCTCTCTAAAGACTGCTCCAAACTGTGCTTTCTTCTTGAAGGCTGTCTCGATATCATTGACAAGTTTGATATTGATCTGTTGTGATTTACCCTCTTTGAAGGTTTAATATGGGTTGAGGGGTACATTGCCTTGACGTACGCGATCCTACTGAGTACAAGTCTCCCAAGCAGCGTATACGTGGTGATGGTTCTGAAACTCTGGGGCGTCGCTGGCTGGTTTCTGAGCTCAGGATTACATGCCTTTTAAGTCATCCATCTTGAGGGAATTGCTGATGATTCCATAGAAAGTAGAGAGAATTGGAGCTACCGCCACAGCTTTCAGTCCATATTGCTTCAGAAGTCTGTAGGGAGCCGTATTGCAGGCGATTTTTACCCTTGTTTGTTTTTTTTCCCTTCTTCTTCCGTATTGTCTCCTCCCATTCTGAAAAAACTGTGATTGCTTCGATGATATCATAGGTGAATGGTTAGGACAGGGACTAGACGTTGGAGAGGTTTGTAGAAAATAGAAGTGTTTAAATTACTCCTCGTAACAGCACGAGCGTGAGGCTTTTGCCTGTGGGAATGGTATGCCATTTTTCCATTGGTGATGGATGCAATTGCAGAGACAGGACACTGCTTAGCTGGACAGCTCCACCGGTGTCTTGTTGACAGGGTTAAAGCATTTGCAGATTGAGTGGGTAAAAGTTGATATTTGGATATCTCCCTCGTCGCATTCCTTGGCCCAACAGGGGGTGTAGGGGTTCTGCCTCTTAGAATGGAATGTTAGCTGCTTGGTGGAGCCCTAGAGCAGAACGTCATGAATATGTTGTCGTTGATGTTAGAAGACTGATGAAGCCGTTGCAAGCTTGGATGGCATTCAAAATGAGTTGTTTGAAATTGGGCACTTGGCTTTCTGAAAGTCCATCTCTTTCTGTAAGCGGAGCGTGGCCTTGATGGCACTGATAACCAACGATAGGACAGGCTGATCTGGTGAATCTAGGCGAGGATCTTCTGGGCAGCGAGATAGGATATCCCGGTGGAATGTTGACAGGTCGTGAGAGGTAAACGCCCAATGAGTGCTAAGTAGAAGGCAGGTGGACCCTTACTATCAAACGTCAGAAGTGCGGTGTTAGAATAGTAATTTCTCCGACCCAAAAAATAACATTTTTATCACTAGTTATGGGCAGTGCCTACTTTTCGCCACATGGGTGTATGCAAATAAGGCACACGGGCTTACACAAGTTACCAGAGATATTCAGGTGATAAATAGATTAATAGGAATATATAATGTTAAAGTCCATAAACTAGCTTACTCTCTATAACATGGAAGTAATTACACTTATGACATGTAAATTTACGTACTGCAGAAAGTATTAGGAGAAGATATACAGCAAAAATTAATACGACTAAAATTGGCGCCATATTAATGTTATGCAAATTAGTTAATGCGCTTCCACCAATCAGGTTACGTTTTTCTATATAAACTATAACCAGATTAATACACCTTTTAATGTAAAAATATTCATTTAATGGGCTGCAACAGCAATTTAAGACTAGTTAAAGCAAACAACCCACTACAAGTCAAAAACATAGGGAATTGGCGGCCATTTTGGATTATGCAAAATTAGGCGTACTTCCACCACGGCTTTTTGTAGACTTTAGTTATGTCATTCTGGGGACCTTTTAGGCTGAGAAAAAATAACTTAAATTCGAGGTGAAAGCTGGAAAAAATTGCATAGGAATTTCTTCCACCACAATGCTTCTATAAGGTCCCCAAAATGCCATACTAAAAGTCCAGTGAAAAATCCAAGTGGTGGGAATATATGCAACTTGCATAAATCCAAAATGGCTCGCCAATCCTAGGCAATGGTTTTTTTTTTTTTAACCCCCAATGACTTTTGTTGTATTACTTATCTAAAATATTATTTTGGCACCTATAATGCCCAAATTGGTATATTTATGAATACATTATATTTATGTCTTTATAAAGACACCATTCATTCTCGCCACAGAAGTGTTCTTAATTGAATTAAATCCAAAAATGGCCGCCAATTCTAAGGATTTTTACACTGAGTGGTTTATATTGCTTATCTAAATATACTGCCACCAAAATACAAAAAGCACCCTGGTGCTTTGTATGTTACTGAGGGCGGGCTAATACTTAACTGACGTAGAACAATTACAAATTGCATCTCTCTGGGGGAGAACCAACCGCACAACAACATCCATCGTCCTTCTCAGGCGAACGTCTACCCTAAAGGCGGAGTTCGCTCAGGGGGACTGGGATGGTAGGGGCGTCTACGTCAGGTAAAGTATTGCCCGCCCTTAGTCACATACAAAGCACCAAGGTGCGTTTGTAGTTACTGGCGGGCTTAATACTTACTCAGACGTAGACAAGACAAATTGCATCACCGTCAGACTAGCGCCGAAGCAAGGACGGAGGTGAGCGAACTCAGAGCCCCGAAAAAAGGGGTGGGAAACCCAAAGATTAAAACAACAAAAGAAAAATATAATTAATAGTTTAAGGCCCAAAGACTAAGGTCAGAAAGTTGGCCTGTAACAGTAATGGTAATTAACACAATAAGCTTAAAACCCAAAAAGCGGTGAATTGAAGCTTCACTGATTAAGCACTGCAATAGAAAATGTGACCTACTCAGGACAAGAGTCAAATCCACAGATATGGCTCAAAAGGCAGTTTTGGGAATACCAAGACAGTCTGTTATACCATAAACATTAATTGTGAACCCGAGCCAAAGGCCCAAGATTGAAGATAAATTGATCGAGAAGGGAGAGCAAAAAGAGATGCTCTACCACATACTGCGCTGAAATTCGTTACTTCAACCAGCGAACAGACATTACAAATACATACATACTAAAAGCGGTGGGACGGTTCATGACCCCGAGATACAACGAAAGTTGTAGATATCACCTTCAAATCACCGACCATCTTCTATGGACGACTTGCGCCGCTACATAGACGTGATGACGCGACTACGATACCAAAGGCGAATACCGAGAGTCGAATATTTTTGGCCACAAATCAAGCTAAAATTCGCTTAGAGCTCTTTGGGATAAAATATTGCACGTAATTCAGAGTTATCCCAAAATTCTGTGTACAAGTTGACGCACGAAAATACTCTATCAGTTATCGACGAGAAAAAATTTTCTTCCGTGCGAACAAACAATCATGAAGGTAAATAAATAACGAGAACCAAGTATTTAAAACAATTCATGATAAACTTACGCAAAGGAAATTTTATAGAACAGTCTTTGACAAAATCTGCAGCAAAGACGAAATCGTTTTGTGCACAAAGTTTGTAACGAAGATTGGCTGATACCTGATCAAACTCAGGCCACCGATTGTCAAAACAACCCGCCGTGAACCAAACCCGGAAGTCGCACAAAGATGAATCTTGAACTGTTTACCAAACACCGGTCTGCGTGTCCGCCCAAGCTATATAAGACTCGGTACCGTCGCCAAGATAAAAGTAGTTTGCGATTGCTTGTTTTGGTCGATTGTCGACCGAACAATCTGGAAAAGGTTTCAATTAGAATAAGGATCCACCCCGCACATGAACCTGAAGCGGCGCGCACGCATGGTATCTCGGGGATTCCGGAAACGAGTACTAGAAGGGATCCACCCCGCAATGTACCTGAAAACAGCTCTGCTTAACGACAGTGGGATTCGGCTCGAAGAACCTAATTTTATCCAAAAGTAAAACATTAAATACAAAGCCGGAATTAGTAATAATTGCGATAAAAGTACGGCATAGCGACCTCCCAAGATGCAAAATTCGACTGAGATCACAGAAGAACGATTTCGCAGTAAATCTCGTAGCATCCAGATATGAGTTTTAACTTCGACAAATGAATACATGTAGGCCTATTGTAGTTCTTTGAAGTGATTAAAAACTCCGCAAACTCAGGCGATATGTAACATAGAGCGGAGAACGTTCAGACATAAAAACTACGACATCGAGCTCGGAGTATCATCATAGGCCTGAAAGAGATTTCCGAAAAAAATACCATATTAACAAAAAGAAAATGGTTATCTTGTTACGAACCGGGGTGTCAAGGGTTGGTATAGGCTCCCGATGGAAAAAAAACACTGATAGGCCCATAAAGTATTTAATCTAGAGTGCATTCAAAATAATCTGGAGAACAGACATAAGGAGCAAGAGCAGGAAATGCCAATAACCATGCAGCTTGAAAAAGATATCTAGCAGTTGCAACCATAACTTGATCAGTTTAATTCTTCTAAGAGACATAAAATAAACGCCTAATAGCCAAACAATGTCCCTTTCCAGGCGATTCAAAAAAGACAACAGTACGAACTGTGCCGAAATGAATCTAATGGCTAGCCTTTGTTAAAAAGTGGAGCAATAAGACTCTGGAGTACTAGCTAGTATACAAAACATAGCTCCGCTCCAGGGGAAGTGTATAAAGGCAACTGACTGGAGGGGGGAGCAATGGCTGGGCTTCAGCAAATTGTCCCACCGATTCGAGATACGACGAATACATAGGACCTTAAAGCCGGGGGAAGGGAGGGAACGGAAAATAGCCGATAGCTAGGAAACGGCGGCCCGAACTTCACGAGAGACCGCACTGATGTGGACTTGAAAGTGACGGAAACAGAACAGGCAAGTTTCTTTACACCGGTGCAGACGCTAACATGGCATAGGGCATGTCGGTCCCGGGTGTCATATAATACCGTTGTCCGCGTACATGTTGCTATGTGCTAGAGACACTTAAGTTCTTTACACCGGACCAGTTCAATAAGCAGATATCAACGTCAATGAGAACTGATGCTTCGCAGCCATGTCTAACAGTGCGCAAAAGCCGTTGGGTCATCCAATGTTCCCCCCACTTATCTTCCACCAACACAAGACAGAGGAGAGAGAGAACCAAAGAGTTGGAAAAGGTTCATCTGAAAAGATGACAAACGGAAAAGTTCCTTGAGGAAGAGAAAACAAACATTCGAGTTCAGACTCCGCAATGAATTGATAAAAATGGCTTGGAGGAGCGAACCATAAATAAACTCCGGAATCAAGCCAGAACGACAGAGGGAATCAAAATGGATCCATGAGCAAAAGATTCCCCTCAAATATTCTCCTTGAAAATATTTCTGTCGCACGCAAAGGATGAACACCTCGCCCTGCAGAGGAAATAGGAACTAAAGGATAAATATATCCAACCATATCCTTAACGTCCAAAAATATGCCATCTTTGCCATCAAAAAAAAAAAAACATCTAAAATCACTGGCGAACCCCTGACTTGATTAGATTAAAAATTTCCCTAGATCGAACAAGAATAATAACACTACCTCCCCTTTTTGCGATAATCGATAGGTTTGGTAGTAATTATCCTCTATGGTCATTTAAGATGGTCCGAGACCCAACAGTGACCGAATCTTAGCCATCAAATTAACCGGAACTGAATTAGAGTGTCTATGGGACGAAGAGTCCATACTAACACGACTACCCCACGCCAAGTTCCCACAGGAACCCGATGGGTATACAGAGGCGGGTCTGCCACCCGCAGGGGACACCCAAAGATTGTTAGAGCCCACAGAGGCCGTCAAAAACAACTGGTATATGACACCTGCCCGAATAAGACCCGATGGTAGCCGAGTGATAGGCACCACTTAAATGGTTTTTTTTTCTTCTCTCTAAACAAGATTTGAGATCGAGGTCAACGATTGACTCACATACTTATAAAACCCCAGAAACTGGCTTCAGAAAGGATTCAAACTGAGGTATAAAGATGACCATCATTCTTGAGACATGAAATAGACCACCAAAAGAAAGGAGGGTACAAGGCTTGACCCGCTTGGTGGTCAGGGATGGCCTTTGGAGACCACCATATACATAGCTAAAAATCGCATTATAGGCTTAATCCGATTTAAAGCTATGAAGTGAAATTACCTACGCCATATGGTCTTGACTGGAAAATCACCTGGGCGTGGCTGACAGTACGACTCTATGGTGGCCAGGTCGAAACACTGATCTAACCGAACGACGAAGCACCAGAGAATCGAAACACTTAATCCCGAACCTACTGAAGCAATACTGGAGCTAAAAGGCGGCGCAACCTTTTCCGAGCATGAATAAGCATTAAGTGTTAAACAGCCTGAATAGAACGCTGCCGAAACTTCCGAGGTTTGCTCAAAACCTCGAAGAACGTCTTACCCCAGGATAACAACAAACCAGTTATTCTGCAACAAAAAATTATAACCTGGGCGCTGAGCAGTTACAAAGCTCGTGTGCTCGGACGATCCTCAACTTCTGATCGACCGAAGTACCAGAGCAATCGGAAATCTTCAGGCCGAACCTATTGTGGCAATAAATTGGCTAAAAGGTGGCACAACACTCTCCTCCCGACGAAAACGACTGAACGCAAGGGGGATTGGAAACACCGAATAACGGTGGCCGAAATCTCCCGAGTCGCCACTGAAAATGACTCGGAAGAAACGGAAATAGAAGTGATGGAACTAGTACAACCAGGACCAATCTACTCGACACAACCCGAGAATCCGCAGAAAATGGCGTCGGAAGAGCCTTAGCTCATCGCCGACGGCTCGCCTTTAGGAAGAGATTACCGAGTTATCGCCAATCGGAAACTCGGCCCTAGACTTAAGACTCTGGGGCGTCCGTTTTTTCCCTCATTCCCAACAACTAGCTATGCCGAGAGGATTTGGGGTAAAACCGATTAAAGACACGGACGAAAATGCCGAGAAATTCCGACAAAAGTGTCCGTCGGAAGAGCCGAAGCTCAGCAACGCTTGGCTCTCTTTGGAAGAGATTACCGAATCATTGCCGATCGGTAACTCGGCCCCAGACCTTTAAGTCTCGGAGCTCTGTTTGTTCACCTTATTCCTTGCAACCAGGCTTTTGCCCTTGCAGGTTTGGGGTGAACGTCAAAGACTTATCGTGGCTTACCTTTCCCATGCATATGCTGACCTCTCAATGCGTGACATCTCGAATGTCAGAAGCCGTCGCATGAATATTCACCACATCATACCAATAAAAGGAAATAAAACATGTAAATATGAGGACTAACGTGAACCACTATGGAATATATAAGCCCAAAACAAAATATATTTCCCTGACATAACTATATATAACTGATATAACTGTTCCTATACACTTTGTAAAATAAAACAGTTACAAAGGGAAGACAGGCTGAAAGGGAATCAGGAAGAAATCACGGGAGACGAATTAAGCGGTCCCGTGAAACGCAACGGTTTCAAATTATGCACCTGACGTCTTGCAAAAAGTACCAAATAAAAAGTGCTCCTCGCCCGAACCTAAAATACATCCAAAACAGGTAAACAAGGTTAGGGAGTATAAGTAAAGGAGCCCTGCAAGGGTCTAATATAGTGAAAATAATAACACTAATAGACTGAAAAATACAACCACCCCGATTTAGATCATACCTTAAGAATACAGAAAAATACAACCTTATGGTAGAGTCCAATATAAGAAGTAACGATGGATGGCGTGGTGCCATGTTGGGTAATATGTCGCCTCGGGGGGAACCACAACCCCTTTTGGGTATGGGTATTATTTTAGGCGTATATTTGGAGGTTCTGCATCCCAGAGAGGATGCAATTTATATTGAGTCTACGGCATAGAAGTAGTCACGGCCCGCAAGTAACATAGCTCTTGCAGTCTCCTACTATATCAGTCATCAAATTTGTGTCGTCACTGCTTAAAATTGCTCTAAAAAATAAAAGAGATGATTTTGCATGGGGTCAAACAGCTTGAATTGATCAATATTGTCTATTTTGTTTACCACTACATCATCTCATCATCATGGTACTATAACTCAACATTGCTGATATTATAAGGTTGGTGGAGTGACCATACTTCAACCTTTTGCATCTCACAACATCCAAGACCACATATCTACACTATAAGCCTACCCAATATTAAGGTAATGTTACTATGATTATATGTCCATATTAATACTCTGTACCAGAATATTAACCTGAACTTGCTTGTGTATCTAATTTACTTGGCATTTACAATGGTACTCTACACTTAACCTTCAGTGTAACACCTTTGCAGTATTGCATTAATCTGCCCATGTCATTTTTGAGCATATTAAGGTGCATTAGACATTTGAGAAATCCATATAATATCAAATATAGCGATTTCATATAGATGACACACTCAATAGATTTCTTATCTTGTACTTGGCTGCAAAAATGCCTTAGAAGTGCAAACAAAAAGGCGATTTGGATTTGCCTATATTTCAATATACAACATATGCTGAATTTTATATTTGCTCCAAAGGAAATTAGAAATTTCAAATTTTTGGTTGCAAAGAAATAATTCTGAGCTTAATCCTTTCAGATGGGGTTATTTTTTATGGAAAGCTTTATACCAGAGCAAAAACCAGGACTTTTGATGATATAGCTACTGGGCCAATCTTCAGTCACATTTGTGACCTAAAACCGGTATATTTTTACTTTCCACCCAATGCTGTTTTGTCAATGTAACCAATCTGTTATTACTTTTTACAATATATTAACCCTCGTCTACCTGAGCCATTTTTTGTAACAAAACTCCCGAAAGAGGGGGGGGGGGTTCCCCTGTGATTTTTGTTACTGAACACCCGATTCCTGTAAATTTGGTACAAAAGGATAGCTTAGAGTTTCTTCTTTCCATTGGTACCAAAATAAGTACCAACATCCCCATTATGACGTCACCATGACGTCGTATGTTGAGGAAAGTACCAAAATACTGAATATAGGCTGGAAAATTGGTATTTCACAATTTTAGCGACTCAAACACCTTATTATAGCTCTAAAATGCTGTCATTATATAAAACTAGTCATTTCCCATCAAGCAGAGTCAAAAACCGCATGAAAATCTTATTTTCCTAACCTTTTTGGCGAAAAATTGAATTTTTCACTGTGTATGTCTAGATGGAAATTGGCAGTTTTGCTGACATGCGAACTTTATGACGTCATTGTGACGTAATGCTAGGCATGTTGGTACTCATTTTGGTATCAATGGAAAGAGGAGAACCATAGCTATCTATTGGTACCAAAATCAAGTGTCTGTGATGGTCCTGTGTTGTGTTAGGCATGTTGGTACTTCTCTTCCGAAGAGGGGGGTGGTTTCCACCCCCATCCATCACTTTGGGATCACCCTGTATCTTACCTATACCCCGGTGGATATTTGTTTTTGGATGAAAAGGAGCGGAAAATGTCATTGACAATTACATAATTTGCACCAAAAAAGGGGTTGTCGGCAAGCCGGGGCAAAAACCTGAAGGGGGGTGGTTTTTCGGTAGACCAAAAATAAGTTTCCACTTTCTCTTGATTTGTTATCTTGTCATGGGGGCAATAAGTTTGGGTCATGTGTGTGGACCATCAGAATGTCACACATGTGACCCCTGTATAAACCTTCCCCATTGTGAAACCTCATAACTGAGTGTGACAAACAAGTTTTTGATTCAGCACCCCCACATTCCCTAAAACCTGTTTGCCAACTTTTAACAAATGCCCAACAAGATATTATTTGAAGCACAAATATTTTACTGGACCAGTATTACCTCCAGGGAGAACAGTTTCTACACCCCTTTTCAAGCAGTTTTTTCTTTGAGTCATCCCATGGCAAAATATACAAATTAGTTCCTAAGCCAAAAAAATAGTAAAAATGTCTATTCTTCAGCTCCAATGTGTCCCCAAATCAGTTCCCAAAGACACAAAAATTGTCCAAATCTTTAGTTTGAAGACATAAGCCCAGTTGTGGCTTTGTGCCCGTACACGTATCATACATCAAGTTGAATTCCCCCCCCGGATTTGCCCCAATTTTACTCCAGAAATGAAGGGTAATCCTTTATTAACTCCTTATTTGTTTACAGTGTGGCACATGCTACTGAGCAGGAGACAGCAAAACACCAACAGTACATTGAGATCTTTGTATGAGCACTTAAGGAACACACAGAGTGGAAGTTCAACCGAGAGAGCGAGAGAGAAAGAGCGTCTCTTATCTTGTTGACAATATTTCGTGATCTCGCTCACAGACAATTATAAAGTGAGTATAAAAAAGACCTTTCAGACCAAATACGCACATTCCGTTGGACCAACTCTGGATTCAGTGGCGTACCGACCAAGGGGCAGGCCAAGTTCAGACCTATTTGGAGTAAAATTCGGAGACGACTTACAAATTTTTTCCCCTCTCTGGTTGTATCAAATTTTTGTCCCCTTTTGGATTGAACTACCTTGGTATGCCACTGCTCTGATTATCAGCTTTACATACAAGACCAGGAACTTATAAAACGAGGAACGCTTCTGCATACAGTATCCATTGGTCAATAATATAACTCTCAAATGTTAACAAGTCAAAAATTTCAACAACCCCAAAGAGGGAAACTCTTGTAATCCACTCCAAATGAGTGGATTGTTCTTAAAGAGTGGAATTTCCCACTCAAGGAGTAAAATCACTCCCCAAAAAGAGTGGATTTCCACTCGTTTGAGGAGTTTACGAAGGACAACACTTTTGAAGTTAAACGAAGGACAAACAACACTAAAACGAGTGGAAATCACTCTTTTTGGAGTGTGTTCACTCTTTTTTGAGTGGGAATTCGCTCTTTTACGGATAAACCAATCATTTTGGAGTGTTTAAACGATTTTCACTCGTTTGGGGAAGTGAAATTTTTCACTCTTTTACATTAAGAGCTATATAGATTTTTAACAGCTGCTATGTTAACTACATGTACTAGACTTTATTACTGTTTGCAGAGAAATGACCATTTTGAGAAAGCAGTACCCACTTGACTGTGCAATGAATGAGAGGTGCATTGCACTCAGCTCCAAATACCATTTTCACAGGCTCTCATGCCCATAATCGACCTACTAGAAAATCAGCTGCAACATCAAACAAGGTGCAACATGCACTGGCCAAAGACTGCAAGTTTTGTTGCCCTTCATTTTTTGGGCTGGAGCGAGTTCTGGATGATTCCTGAG
This sequence comes from Ophioderma brevispina, assembly GCA_023653785.1. Taxonomy (NCBI): domain Eukaryota; kingdom Metazoa; phylum Echinodermata; class Ophiuroidea; order Amphilepidida; family Ophiodermatidae; genus Ophioderma; species Ophioderma brevispina. The sequence goes on from JAMKCH010008548.1 coordinate 21,773, forward strand.
GTAGAGCCCATGGTGTTTAGTGTTTTGCAACAGCATTTGGAGCCATCTCTAGAAGTTTCTAAAGCGCTTCTGCCAGGTGCAACACAATTTCATGAAATTTCCACTAACCCAAGAACGGCAATCAAGAACAACTCAGTTTATCAGTTGCCTTACATGCTAGTCCATGTGTTGTTGGGGTCCATTGAACTGCACCCACACAGACCCTATTGTGGTAACGCTTGGCGAAATGATATCATGTGTAAACTGCAAGAGGTAAGGGATATGCCTGCAAAATAACAGCAAAGTGTGAGAATTTTGACCACCACTCATTGCTCTTGGAGCATGGATTGTGGCAGCCATTCCCATAGCAAGCTATTCATTATATGATTGTGACCACAAAAGCAGTAGCGATTAATTTATCTGTAAATGTTCTCAAAGGAATAGAATTGCAAATTTGGCCCATCCTCGCTGCTTGTGGTTATGTATCTGACACCAATGATACAGTGGTCTCGGGTTCGATCCTCGCTGGCTGCTTCCTTTTAAAATATATAAAATGGTTCATTAATTTTCAGGTTAGAGATAAAAAAACTCATAGCTTCCCGTGAGGTTAGTGAGGGATACCTGCTCCTGGACCATGGTTGTGGGTCCAAAACTAACCCAGCATGCCAACAAGGCGAACTCGTATTTACGCGATGCGTAAAATATGTCACCGTCGAAGTCGCGATCACTAACTGAGATAAAAAGTAACTACAACACTCCACCCCCTCCCCAACAAGCCACGACACCCACACCCCATCCCAACACCCCAAAAAAATGCCACCCCCCTCCTAAAAACCCCGCATCACCCACCCCCTCCCCAATACCCACAGCTTCCCAAACTCTACATCACCTCCCCTGCACCCCCACCCCAACACCCCTAACACCCCCAAAAAAAAAAACCCCCCCACCGCAACACCACCCCCACCCCAATCCCTGTAACACGCCTCCCTTCAAACAACTGAAAAACCTCCCTCACCAACCAACCCCGCAGCACACCCTACCCCACACCTGCAAACAATACCCCTCACAAACACCCCACTCCTCCCAACACCCCACCACTCCCCAAAACCGACAATACCCACCCCCTCCCCAAACACACCATACCCTCTCCTATGGCTTAGTAGTATAATGTAGCAAAGATTTGCTAATCCAATGTACAATTTCAGAGATACGGCACTTATGATATTTTAATTAGCTCATTTGCATAACTAAGCCGCATACATCACACATACTTCAATTGCAAAAAAGATGTGCCCCAATGTGATCGGCTTCCGTGCAGTGCAGGAATTTTGAGTTATCTGATGTACCGTTTCAAAAATATAGAATTATGCTGATTTTTGCATCATTCAATTCGCTCATTGCATTCTCAATTTGCCCGAAATACGCCCAACCTCTAATCAGGTCGATGAACTCTTCAGCCCGCTTCCTTACACCAAGTTACATAATTATATGCCTTACGGAACCTCCAGGCCAACTTGTGAACAGGCCTTGCAGGAACAATTTCATAAATATGCAAATTAGATACTTAATTAGCATATTTTACGCCCCAAAATCTAATAAGGTCGGAGAACTCATTCAACCCGATCTTTCCACCAAGTTACATATTGGCGCCCGTCAGAACTCCAGATAATCGTATACAAACGTGGGTTAACATTTTTTATCACGGCGAATGGACGGACGCGGACGGGACGAACAGACGAACGGACGCTGCTATTTCATAGTCACCGTCCGAACTCGTTCGGCGGGGACAATAAATGCCAAAATCTAAAATAATAGGCCTCTAAAGTAGGCCAATGGTTAAATAGGTCTATCTTGGACTCCCAAATATATCACTGAGTCTTAAAGGTGCAACGAGAGAGTCAAAATAACCAGTATTCCTCACTCACTCACTACGGCGCGACCTCGGTCGGACTCCTATGATGGCTCGCCAGGTGATCGGATAGTCATGGCTTTGAAAGTTCTTCAGTGTAAGGCCAGTGTCCTTAACTAAGGTGTTATATAGGTAGTGTAGGAAGTCAGGATTCGCATGTACAGTTGGGTCTTCATAGTAGGACGTTGTGAAACTATTCCTCTCTCTTCTATTGACAATGCCAACAAATCTCAAACGTCTCTCTCTGATATTCTCTGAGATGGGGGGGGGGGAAGATCCCATATAGATCTTTGTTGGTGATCCATCCTTCCAAGTAACGTTGAAAGCAGTTCTCAAAATCCTAGTATGGTAACCATCAAGTGATTTCCTGATTTGTTTGGTAATGGTATTCCTAAAAATGTGATAATTCTGATTTCTCCACTGCCGCAAAGCTTTCTATCAAAAATTTCCCCATCTGAAAGGCTTAAGCCGAGAACTGTTTCTTTGGTACAAATTTTTTGATATTTTCAATTTCCAACAGGAGCAAATAGGAAATTCATCCTAGATGTTTTCTTTTGAAATAAAAGCAAATACAAATCACCTTTTGTTTTCATTTTAATTTTTTTCCTGTAGCAAAATAAAAGGTACGGAATCTATTAAGTGTCTAATCTATATGAAATCACTATATATATCACAGAAAATATGGATGACTTGAAATTTCTCATTGCACCTTTAACTACAGAATTATATACTCATTGTCATAAAAATCGGAATACTTAAAATATAAATCTTACTTGTCCTTTAACATATTCTGTGTAGATAAAATGTTTTCAGATTACATTTGCCGACAGATATTGTCTGAAATTTAAAATTTTTTGAAAAAAAGGTATCTTTGATTCTGATATGAAAAGGAATTTCAATTAAAAATAAGGCAGAGTCAACATCAGCTTTACAAAAAGTGGCAAAGATTCACTATGTCCTAGATTTGTCACACCTGAAAATTTGATGTCGAGAAGGCATGGAATCTCTTTTTGAAGGCTGCATCTAATGACAAGAGCTTCTATATCACTTTATCAAGAAAAATCACCCGATTAAAATGTCACATGAAAAGCCTACTTGCATAACTTTCGTTGACGTTTCAATGATTTTATCACAACATGCTTCCTTGGAAAGTCTCTTGCTAACAAATAATATTTATTATTTGAGATTTGAGGAGTTCAAGTCTGTGTATTGCAGTTGCAGTAGTCATCTATATTTATTGAAATAATTCAGAGGCCTATTATATGGCTAAGTATTAATTATATAACCACAAGTGTTGGTACTAACATGATCTGTGAATGGCATCAAGGTAAAAACCATTAATGATCCTTGTACATGAAAAATTACACTTTCTCTTTTATATCCACAAGCCTTGAAACTGAAAATAACACTCATACTGGAGATGATTCTTTAGCTCAAAGGTTTTGCGAATCAGCAAGATTACCTTGACAAGATAAGACTTTGCTTTTACGTGTAAACCAATGATGTTGTCTAAATTCGGAATGCAAGTCTCGCTCTGAGCGAGCTCAGGAGCAAGACAAAAATCTCGTCTGCTATCGCAGTAACGTAAATGGGGACAAGGTCATCAATCACGTGGGCCATACCCTAGACATGCATGTGTAAAAGGTTATCATGAAACATGATCGACACAGGATACATTCCAAAGAAATTTGTATAAATCGGACCATTTGGCCTTTGACCCCACTTTGACCGGACAAGTGTGGCACTACCCAAGGCCTCTTACAAATGCATAATATGTGTGCATGTATGAGAAAACAGTGGGCAATTGTGTGTAGGGTGTAAAATTTTTACCACAGATACACAGACACTACAGACAGACAGACTAACGCAATATGTGTCCTCTTGAAGATGACACAAAATTGAGCTCTGAATTTCCACTGAAATTGACGCGTTTTTAATATTGCCCGGTAGAGCAAATTTAACATTTAACAAAAAAACAAAAAAACCGAAAAAGAAAACCAAAATTCAAAAAACAAACTATACATTTTTTTAATCCTTGTGATCATACGAACATTTTGGTATGCAATTCAACAACGTGGACCACTTTTCCATTTGGCCCCTGTATAATCATTTGCGGACCCAGATAATCCATCTCGCTTGAGCTACCTCTTGAGAAGGCCTCATGCATTTTCTTGTACGTCATAGTATGAGGTAGCCATGGCATAAATACCTCTATGCCCCCTCCCCCCCAGTGTACCAATAAGGCTACTTAGATGCTGGCTCATCCACTATAAAGGGTTGCTCTTTTTCTAAATCCTAGCACCCAAATGCAACAGTCCCATATTTTGCAGTGAATCATAACTGGAACACATTCCTTTAATAGCTGTTGCAAGTAAACTAAGCTCTTGCGCATGTGCTCAAAGCAGGAGAGCACACACTTTGTCAGTAAATGATACACTGAGAATACAAGAGTTCTCTTATGAGTAAAATTCATCAAGAGTTATGGGAGTGAATGTAAACTGATAGGCCACGGCAAGTTGTTTAAGGGGTTAAAAAGGCGATGGAAAACCCAGAGGGAATAAGCTAGAGGGTACCAGTACTTGCTAAAAGCATGCTTCATCCACACCATGTAGAAACACGTGCACTTATTTAGATTCTGTGTATGTTCCTAATACTGCCAAAATAGCAAAAGCAATAAAATTGCGAGACCCTTTCTGATCAATTCCAGATGGTGAACTTGGGAGTTTCATGCATTAGAAGTTTGTATAACGGGAAAATTGAAAGGCAAAAGAAGGTATTTTTTGGCTTTTATTCGACCTTTGATTCTCCATCCCTCGTGACTCTCACAAGACTGTTTAAACTTGCTAAAAACTTGCACCTGACAACATTTTATCAGTAATTACGCCCAAAATCAAAAGGCTGAAACAAGAGTGATACCAAGCTGAAATCGATGCTAGCGAAGTGTACAGTTCAGCAACTTTATTGAACTTGAAGTAATGCTACAGGCATGTAACCATATTGATCATTGTAATGTAGTAGCAAAGTGTAGATACGGCAATTGCCTTCACTTTTCAGATGGGGAAAACCGTTTGAAGAGGATGGCCCAAAACATACTAGATGACAGTGCCCTTAATTACTATTGCTACTGCTATGATTGAATACTTCATCATGCAACATATATCTGCTCTATTCATTAGAAGTGGTGAGAAAATATGAGCAATAAGGTATCGGCCTGTTTGTCAAGTTAAATGGGGAACAATTCGAACAAATAAAAAATTAGTAAAAACTGCAAACGCTAAAAGAACAGGTGTAAGTATAACACTACACATTGGTTCAGTGTGATGTACATTACCTTGTACTGAGGGTTTGCTATTTTCTCAACTGGCACGAAAACATACAGTCCATTTCTGAAGTGAACACGGATGGATACCTTTCTTTAGCTGTCCAGTAAACTATGCTCTGCCTAGCTGGCTCAACAGCAAGAGAGTATACTTCCTCTGAAAGTGGCAGGCAACCAAAATCAATACTCAGATGGCAGCAACCTTATTATGTTAATGCTGTCTGGATGCTGGGTTTGGCAGTGGTTAATAATAGTCATTGCAAAAATCAAAACAAAAATGCCATTAAACTACCAGAACTATTGCCATGAAAGCCAATGTGTAAGCATCAGCAGTAAAAACAGATAGTTTAAAAGCCGGACACAATGCATCAACATAAAATCAACTGCGCACCCGGATGGCACGAGAGGCGCCATTAGCTACGGACGGGGCAGAAGGACAAACAACCAGGAAGAAAGAGAAAGGGAAGAGAACAAGGAATGGAGGGCTGACTGTTGCCATTGCAGGCATTATTGGTGTCCATGGAGGGAAAAGATTAAAACTGTTTTCAACCTGACGTGTAGCAGATAAGCAGTAACCAAAGTTGCTAAAACAGCCAAGAACTCCGTTTAAACTAGAGACCTGTGAGGTGGGTGCGATGGGCGCATGTGAACATAAAGCTTTGTTTGCCAACTACTGGTACTGGCAGCATGCGCATTGGACAGGGAACCAAAGCGAATGCTATTTCCCATTTGAAAATCAGACAAGGACCACAACCAAACAACATATTCAAGATTGGGACAGATAAGTACAGTGCAATGTAAAGGATTTGGAATCACTTCAAGCTATAGCAATATTGGCGATATATTCAATAAATTTGCAGTTGTTATCATGTTAAATTGTGTTGAATTTGATTTAACTGAATTGTTATGGCTGCTTTAGGACATGGACATGATTGCTATGATTGAATTACTTTCATGGGCAAAATATTCTGCTCCATCATTTCAAGGGATGAAGAAAAATGAGCAAAATAAAACCACAAACCTGTTGTCCACACAAAAATAGGGAACAATTGGAGCAAAATAGCTAGTAAGTAAAAGATTCCGTTTAAAGAATAATGCTGTTGTCAAGCCACTGCTAAAGAAGTCTACTCTTGATTAAGAAATCACAAAAACTATCGTCCTGTGTCCAATTTACCCTTTGTACCTAAGATTACCAAAAAAGTGGCTTAAATGATCACTTGGTAACAATCTTTTTGAAAAGTTTTATTTCTGCTTATAAGAAATTTCATGGAACTGAGACTGCACTTCTTAGAGTGTACAATGAAATTTTAAGAAAATGATTTAAAAAACATGCTGTTTTATTGTACTACTGGATTTATTTGTGGCCTTTGACACCATTTAAATTGTTTGCATTTAAACGGACTTGTCTTCTCTGTTTAATCTTCTTTTTTTAGTTGCCCTAAATACTATTTGCTACTGCTATGATTGAAATACTTTCCATCATGGCAAAATATATTGCCCTATTTAGAAGTGGTGAGAAAATATGAGCAATAAGGTATTAATCTTCTTTTTTGAGTACCACAAGGGGGCTGTGTAAGGTCCTTTGTTTTTGAAAGAAAAGTACCAGGCTGTTACACATTCTTTTAGCTTTTGCCAGTAAACTATACTCTTGTCGTAGTGCCTCACCAGCAGAGCATGCTTCCTAATTTTAGTATAATTATGCACCTGGGAAAGCTAAGAGCTTCTCTTGGGACCTCAAAATTTGCCAAAAGTTGTGCAAGAGATAACTGATGGAGTGAGACCAGGGCAATTGTTTAAGGGATAAAAAAGGTAATAGAAACACATGTTATAAAGCTAAAGCACTTGCTTGAAGCATGCTCCATCCACACTATGCCGAAACATGTGCTATTATTTTGGATTCTGTCTATGTCACTAATACTGTTACAGTCAAAGCAAGAAATAGCAAGCCTGCTTTCTTGATCACATTTCCAGATAATGTATTGGGGATTTTCAATGTTTGTATAAGGGAAACATAAAAATAAATGCTTGGAAACCAAAGAGGGCATTACTGCTTGCATTAAAGCCTTCATTCTCATGGCTAGATACTACAGAAAAAAAGAAAGAAAATGGCATGAATATGCAATTGCAACATACAGTCCCCTTTTCAGAAGATCTTACAAAAGTTACAAAAATAATATTTTTTTACTTCTCAAACTAAGGATACTATTAAGTATTAACACCCTCTTGATGACATTTCCAGAAAAAAATACTTGGGAGTTTTGTGCGGACCACCCTTTGTCCACAAGTGTCATCTCCTGACTTTAATCCTCCTTGGTTTGACTTTTTTAACATGCTTTGGATTGGATATATTTAAAAAATCGTATATGTAATTAAATGGTGTCAAATTTGACGTTAATAAATTGTGAGATTCAATATAAATATAATTTTGATTTTATATACTATATTTTCAAAACAGAATACTGACAGGTTTCGTAACAGACCACAAAGGACCATGGTTATGCCGAGAGGGAACGCCGCAACCAGCGAGGCAGCTCCGATCCACGTTGATGTGTCAATCGGCTACCAGGCCGATTTTTTTAAACAGAGTAACACTGCCTATAAGAGGCGTCAAACTTTGTTTAAGAAGGTATGGGAAAAAGAATTGTTTCCAAATGGCTTTGTCGTGTGTTTTGTTTTAGGCAATATCCATTTTATTATTTTTTGGTTGGGGACTGGTAGTAACTTCTGGAAATAGTTTTTAATAAAAAAACCTCAGACAGAAAAATAAAAAAACAATTGCTTTAGGTCCAAGACAATGTGGTGTCAAATCCATTTTTTTATGTATTACAAAATACTCCATACAGTAATGATGATTTGCAACTAATTCGATCGACATTCGTCAATTTGGCTCTTGGTGTGACTCCTGATCAAACAAAAAAAAGAAAAGACCAAGCAACACAAAAACAGAACACCAAAATAACTAATAATAAAACACGTCTAATAGAAGCTTATGACAAGACCAGTTCAAGCTCAGACTGACACAAGTCCACAACTACCCCTACTTACACTAGAGTCGCAGCCATGATTCAGATAGACACGCGTTAGAGCACATAAAACCTATATCGTTACTGGTTTATTTTGTATAACATTGTATTGATCGAATCATCTATATTTTCAGACTGATTGCAGTTCCACGCTACAGGCCGCAAGTACTTTTATATTGGCTGAGACCAAGTGTGGCAACAGGTATAAGTACAGTAATGGGCTGTTAGAAACCAGTTTGATATTTCAGAGAGGTTTGGCACTCGAAGTACTGCAGCCCCAGCATCCAGCCAATAGTAGTTAGTAAAAATGTAAAACCTACAAGATTCCGTTAAAGAAATAATGCGGGGGGGATGTGTCAAAGCACTGCTAAAGTAGTCTTAATCTTGATACACAGAAATCTCAAAAAACTATCGCCTGTGTCAATTTACCCTTTGTGTGGACCTAGATTACCAAAAAAGTGGCTTAAATGATCACTGGTACAATCTTTTTGAAAAGTTTTATTTCTGATTATAAGGAAAACTTCATGGTACTGAGACTGCACTTCTTAGAGTGTACAATGATATTTAGGAAAATTAATTAAACCATGCTGTTTTCTTGGTACTACTGGATTTATTTGTGGCCTTTGACACCATGATCACAATGGTCTTTTTCGCGTCTTAAGCAATTGGTGTCCGATATCCAGCTCGTCAAGGTTTCATATTTGTCAAATGGAAGCCAAACTCTTGCATTAAAAAGATTGTCTTCTCTGTTTAATCTTCTTTTTTTAGTTGCCTAATAACTATTTGCTAATGCTATGATGAAATACTTTCATCATGCAACATATATCGCCCTATCATTAGAAGTGGTGAGAAAATATGAGCAATAAGTATTAGATCTGTTTAATCTTCTTTTTTGAGTACCACGAGGGGCTGTGTAAGGTCATTTGTTTTGAAAGACAAGTACCAGGAGGTACACATTCTTTTAGCTTTTGCAGTAAAAACTATACTCTGTCTAAGTGCCTCACCAGCAGAGCATGCTTCCTAATTTTAGTATAAATATGGCCACCTGGAGAAAGCTAAGAAGCTTCTCTTGGGACCTCAAAAATTGCCAAAAGTTGTGCAAGAGAAAATGATGGATGTAGAGACCAGGGCAATTGTTTAAGGGATCAAAAAAGGTAATAGAACCACAGGTTATAAAGCTAAAGCACTTGCTTGAAGCATGCTCCATCCACACTATGGCCGAAACATGTGCTATTATTTTGATTTCTGTCTATTCACAATACTGTTACAGTCAAAGCAAGAAATAGCAAGCCCGCTTTCTTGATCACCTTCCAGATAAGTATGGGGAATTTTGAAATGTTGTATAAGGGAAACATAAAATTAAATGCTTGGAAATCAAAGAGGGCATTACTGATTGCCATTAAAGCTTCTTTCATGGCTAGATACTAGAAAAAAGAAGAAAATGGCATGATCTGCCAATTGCAGCATACAGTCTAGTCCCCTTTCAGAAGATCTTACAAAAGTTATAAAAATAATATTTTTTTACTTCTCAAAAAAATAAGGATACTATAAGTATTAACACCCATTGATGACATTTCCAGAAAAATACTGGAGTTTTGTGCAGACACCTTTGTCCACTAGTGTCATCTCCTGACGTTAATCCATATTGGATTGGATTGGATAAAAAAATCGTATATATATTTAAATGGTGTCAAATTGACGTGAATAAAATGTGAGATTCAATATAAATATAAATTTTGATGTTCTATACTATATTTTTTAAAACAGCATATGGAACGGGTTCTTAGAAAGGACCATGGTCATGCCGAGAGGGAATGCCGCAACCAGCGAGGCAGCTCCGATCCATTTGATGCGTCAATTGCTACCAGGCTGATCTCTAAATGCAGTAACACTGCTCTAAGAGTCGTCAAACTTTAAAAGGTAATGGGAAAAGCATTCTTTCCGATGGTCGTTGTGTTTTTTGTTTTAGGCCCAATCTCATCCGTTTTAAATGTTTTTGGTTGGGGACTTGTATTAATTATAAATAATTTTAAATAAAAAAAACCTCACAACCGAAAAATAAAAAAACTAGAATTTCCGGGTTCTCGGCTTTCGCGCTCGCTATATATTCACAGAATCTAAGCTGTGGGCCGCCCCAATACCTTTGACCCTGGCACGTGACCTTTGATCTCATCAACATTGAGGGATCTGTCGCATGGTGCACCTATGACAAGTTTGGTTCTCATTGACTTCAAGTTTTTCATTTAGATCAATTTTACATTTTAAAGCCAATTTGTCCAACTTGATCTCCACATGGTACCTTTGACCTTTCAACATACCTTTGACCTCATCACATATGAGGGACCCATTGTGCACCTATGACGAAGTTTGGTTCCAATTGAAGTTAAACCTTTTCAATTGAGGTCAATTTTTTAAAAAACTAACAATTGTGACACACACATACACACATACACCCACACATCCACACATACACCCAACACATCACACCTAACACGCACAACGTATTGCTAATTGGTCCTGCCAGCTATAGCTGGCGGCCCCAACAAACAACAATGCTTTAGTCCAATGCAAGTGGTGTCCAAAAAATCATTTTTTATGTATTAACAAACTATCATTACAGTAATGATGATTTGCAACTAATTCAATGGACTCTATTCCGTAATTTTAGGCTTATTCTGTGTGAATCCTGATCAAAAAAAAAAAAAAACGAAAAGACAAGCAAAACAAACAGAGCACAAAAAAAAAACGATAACATAAACCCGTCTAATATGATCTACTGACAAGACAAGTGCAATTCAAGCTCAGTACTGACACACTTCCACAACTACCCTACTACAACACCGTGTCCGCAGGTCCATTGATTAGAATATAGCACTAAAACATATATCTTTACTGAGTTTATTTTTGTATAACATTGGTATGTGCTCGAATCTCGCTCATATTTTCAGGCTGATTCATTTTCCACAGCTACGGCCCGAGTATTTTAATATTGGTTGAGACCAAGTGGGGCAACAGGATAACGTAACAGTACTGGGCGGTTTCGAAACCACCGATTTGATCTTGTCAGAGAGGTTATGGGTCCGCAAAGTACGGCGCAGCATCACACAGCCACCTAAGAAGGTCTCCACGCTTAGCCATGGCAAGTTCAGCTTCCGTTTGACACACGTCCCACAACTACCCCTACTACACCAGAGTCGCAGCAATTTAACAACAACAGCTGTAGGAAATGTGGGGTCGGCTTCGTCTCTGCCGAAGAAACTGTGGATGGAGCCCATGGGTCACTACACAACAAGACGCTTTGCCCTACTGCGTCCATACTCGGTTTTGGGGTTCTGGGCCAAAAAAATTCCAAGTCATTGACATTTCACTGTCCTCCCCTAAGTAATTTCACTTCCAAAGGTATGTGGATGTGGCCTGATTGGATTGATGAAGTTGCACTCTTAGAAAGAAAGGTGCACATACATGATTACCCATCATCAATGTGTCAAGTGAATTGACACCCTTTTTTACTCAAGGCATCTTGACAAATCTGGTACCCATGACACCTTTTTTTAGTCTGGTACCGCAGACCTCTTTTTCATTTAGTATACCCAATGACCCCCATTTTTTCCTTCAAATGTTTATTTCTTGTGGATTTTTTTTGTAGCAAAGCTCAAGCTGTGTATATGGTAGTCAACCTTAGTACAGCTATCAGTTTGGCAACACTGCATAACTGCTGCTGCCTGCAAATTGGCCAACTGACATTGAGAAGTTCATTAGTACTTTATTAGCACAATATGGATGACATGTAATGACTCTGATCAGGGGAAACTGAAGTGGCGACCATCTATACTCTGCACAACCTTAATCGTAACTGTGTTGATATTATATTCCGTTCCATTACCTTGTCATCTTTGCCCCAACGGACTAAATCTTTATGCAGTAATTATAACAGAACCAAGTACCACTGATCACATAATTTCACAAATAAGGAAAGTACCCATTGACAACCCGCTTTGGAACAAAAGTTTTTTTACTAGTCCTGAATAACCACCCTTTTTCATGTTTAATGATACCCACACTGCAAAACTGAGATGGGGTTTAAACTACTGAACACATACAAAAAGAACTGTTCCTGACTTACTTAAATTGTGAAGATTCTTGATGAACTTTTGGCAAAGTTCTTTACAGAACCTATTTCCTAGGGTGGCTTATCTACGAGAGAAAAAAAGAGTTCTTTATTGCACCTTTATATTTCTAAGAGTGCATGTTATGCCCATGGTTTTTGCGACTTGGCCGCCCTATCCTCCTCTCAAAGGGGAATGGTCTGATTTTTATATAATTTTTCATGTCCACTCAATACTCTTTTCTGAGTAACTCCAACACTTTTAGAATAATTTCAGTACCCATAGGCTCTAAAAGTAAATCGACATTGCCTATAATCATGAAAATTCCTCTGTAGAAACCAAAAATGCAGTTCATTCGAATTGAACAATGTCATGATGCATCCCCTTTTGCCATTCTGGAAGACCTGTAAATTGAGAACTGAAAATGTACATGGAAGCTCGAGTGTATCATTTTTTCCTTATCTCAAGATCCTTGATTGTTATTTCCAAATAACGGTCCGTTAACTAGAGATTTTGGGGGTTCTGCTTGTTAATCTCCAGTTAACGAACAGCGTTATCTCGAAGTATAGTTGAGATAAGGTCCCCTTAGTCTCGGATAATGGAAGTGAAAATACAAGGCTTACATAAAACATAACACATTTTTTCCTCTGCATCATAAGTCTGAAGTCTATGAGCACTGAAGAAGAAAAAGCATTCACTTAGCCAAGATGTCACACAAGTCTTATCAGAAGGAGGATTCAAGATGAGCAAATGGAGGGGAAACAGCAAGGTGTTAGAGAAGCCGTCCCTCTGAAGAAACAGCAACGGTCCTACAGAATCTCGACCTTGCCAGGATGAGATACGAATACAAAGAGCACTTGGGAGTTACAGTGGTTATTGAAGAGTTGGACAACGTTGGAAAACGAGCCCTGCCAGATTTGGCACCAGAGAAAAATGGCATGGAGAATCCAACTCCGTCAACACGAGTACTGAAACACCAACATGTCCAAAGCAACACATGTCAGTTTTGGGTGAACCACTTGACCACCACCTGGTAAATTTGACAGATACTTCATTAGCCTTTGCAATCGAAAAACTCACCAAAGGGGAGTTCAACTCAAAACAGGTATACCTAGAAAAGGATATATCAAAGAGGCAGAGAGGGAAAAAGAGAGCAAACTCAAATCTGCTGCTCGACGACAATTGACATCTTGTATTTTCTCTTTGTCTACCAGAAGATGGCTCGAGTATGGGAGGTACGTGTATGCGCATATAAATTCATTGGAGTAGCGTGCTGGATTGTGATGGCTGTTTTCATAAGGGAATAGTTCGCACAGCTAATTAGAAAACTGAGTGAATTTGAAACATCCGCATTATAAAGAGACATGTCGAAGTTACCTTGCTGGTTTTCAAAAAATATCGCTTTAATAAATTCCCAAAAATTTTCTTTTTATGTAAAATTATTATACAGGCTTTAATGGGTATTGAAATTTCCATACATAAACCCTTTTCCCTCCCCCAAGAACCACAATGCTGCTTTGCAAGGATGTGGATTATATTAATTACCAACATATATAGTTAGAATAAACTAGATTTTATGAAAAAATCATATTTTGCCCGCAATGGAAATTTCATCAAAGTTACACAGAATATAGCTAGTGGCATAAATACTCCAAATTATTTGTCAAAGTGATATTAAACTCCACATACTAATTGATTTACTAATCAAACATCCAGGCCTCACTTTAAACAAAAAAATGCTAAATTCATCAAAGTGGACCAAAATGACAAATTCATCGAAGTGGACCAAAATGACAATTCATCGAAGTGGACCAAAATGACAAATTCATCGAAGTGGACCAAAATGACAAATTCATCGAAGTGGACCAAAATGACAAATTCATCGAAGTAAACCAAAATGACAAATTCAGCAAAATTTTCTCTTACTCTGACAGGGAGGATGTTTTCCTCCAGGGGAGATGTTTTCCTCCCAGTGGAGATTGTCTCCCAGTGTGCAGCCCTCTCTCCTTGTTTGCGTTCCTCCTTGCACCAACTCTAGAGTAAGACGCGTCAAGTTTGACTTGCGTTTGGTGGACAGAATGGTGGAAACTTAAGGGAAGATATCCTACTTAAAATACCATTTTCTAGGGTGAAATTTTGTGTAGAAACTGATCGAAATAAAAAATGCATAATTATTAACTTGAAAATTTTTCCCATAGCACTGTACAGGCATATTTCTGCCCGAAGTCCTCAAATTTGAGCAAAATCGGGTCGCAAAAAAAATAAGTCCTTCAAAACTGGGACTCTAAGGGCTAAACAAATATAAACTTGCTCTAGAGGGAGGTCTTGGCTATAGCAAGTTTATATTTGTTTAGCCTTAAAACTCACAGTTTTGAAGGACTTTTTTTTGCGAAGGCCTTTTATTTTTTTCACGCCCTCCGAAATTTTAGGGGTAGGGGTACCATATTACTATTATTTTGTTTTCAGTACATTCAACTTAGTGAAGTTTTATATCACTATTTAGATATTAAAATACTGACCAAAAAGACAACAAGAAGCATCACCATAGCTCATACCATTGAGGAGTTATGGCTTTTTCAATCACAAAATTGGGCGAAAATTGCGTTTTTTCCCAAATCAATTGTCACCCTGACTGCTGACTTTCTAACCCTGTTACAAAAAAAAGAAATAGATTGATCCCATTTAATGATTTGAATATTACAAATGTACCCCTGTCATATGATAAACATAAAGAATTAGTCTCTACTAGGTAGTTTTCATGTTCATACACTCACAGGAATTAGCAAGTCAAAATTTTTGTCACCCGAAAACGGCCCATTTTTGGCTAAAATTGGCCAAAAAAACTGAATTTTTTCTCAAATCAGTGAAAAATATGGGGTTTTAAGTGCCAAAATCTGAAATCTATTGATATTTTACCCTAGAAAACATTGAAGTAATCAAGAATTTTTTGACTGTTTTCACCCCTAAATATTTTTTTCATGCCCGGCCCGTGTCCGCTAAATGTAAGTCAAACTTGAACGCTGTCGTAAGTGAACTTTAGCCACACAGTATTCGTTCTTGTACCAAGCATATCATATATAAAAAAAAACAATGACCAAGAACAATCCCTGCAGCTGTGCACTCATAATGTCGGGTAGTGCTTGTTTGTTAGCCCTCCGAAGATATCATGTAACATCACTCGATGTACATAAAGAGGGTAAGACAAAGTCAAGGAACACTTTCCAAATACCAGAAATATAATTGGCAATTTGAATATTGCACTCTTTAATCAATGAAGATGTTTTCAGTGGCTTGATCTAATTGGAAGAAATGATCTGAAGAACAAGCAGCACTTGTTTTCTACAAGAGGAAGAGTGTGTGGTATCGAGTTCCATGCTGAGTCATATTGGAGCTCGCAGACTTCAAAACAATGCCACACCATCGAAGCTTCTAGGGCAAGGAACGATTTTTAACGAGACGCACAGATCTAGGATTTAACAAACATTTCCCATCTATTACAGTAATTTCATTGTTAAGTTTTTTTTCAGGCCGGGGGGGGGGGGGGGGGGGGGTCTACTCATGCTCTAAATCCTTTTGTAATCTTTTCCAAATTTAATTGGTTACCCTAAAAAATATGATTTCATTAATATTGATAGGATTTCCAGTGTGTTTTCTTTTGCTAAGAAAGTTTATTTCCTGGCAATGACAAGTTGCAAAATGTTGTCAGTGAGACAGATAGTCACAGGTTCATGATAATTCACGTTACGGATTACTATTTTTGATAATTCTCTTGCATAAAGTCGGGTATCATTTCAGACAAATTCCAGTTCATTTATTGGTCCCTCTGCGTGATTAGATTCATGTTGCATTTCATTGAACAAGCAATCATTTCATATGATCTACTGTTCAGGTCCAAAAGGCAAATATATAAGACCAATAGAATAAGGCACCATTGATGAGGACACAGACTTGACCATCACATAATACTTAGTATCACAATTGACTTGCAATATTTAGTAAAACTTGAATTTTGCCATTCATTGCCGTGTCTTAACTACTTTTATTCAAGTTCTAATTTCAGTACATTCACCAAACCAGAATTAACGTCTGGTTTGTATTCTCAGTGTGGGGATCAGACAAAGAACCAATCCAACAAACATCGTAATAGACGGAAAATATATATCACGGATTATGGCAAACACGTTGTTTTCGCCCTCATTGACTGCGATAAAAGAGTACTTTGACATAGCCACATGTGTGGTTGTGTTTTCTTTCCCACAGTAAACATTCTGCATCGCGCATGCAATAGCGGGGCTAATTCGAGCTGTAAATTTCCCCAAATAAAGTCTGCGGCCAACCCACTAAAAACCAACAAACAAGTGAACAAGTTGAAAAATATTAACAATAAACCAATAAAAGATAAATTCAAATAAGATGAATGTCCTGAACAACTACAAGTGTGGAACTAATGAAAAAAAAATACAGCAAGTCAACTTACACGATCCCCCTGCAAGATGGCAGTCTATCAAGTGGTTAGTTGGCACAGTTGGGGTATCAGACATGACCTCAGATGACCCTTTGACCATGGTCATGACCTTTGGGGCATTTCATATGTAGGACCCTACTTGCACCTGAACCCCAAATCTGATTTTAAATCAGACTTCTAAACCATGAAAACGAAAACCTAACCCAAACTGGAACATGACTGCAGATGACATTTGACATTGTATGTGACCTTTGACCTCATGAACAAAAATTATGAAGGAAACCAGGATGCACCTCTGACCAAGTAGGTGTAATCAGACTGTTCAACTTGCAAAGAACCTACAAAATGAAAACCTAACCCAAACTGGAACATAACCTCAGATGACCTTTGACTGGGTGCATGACCTTTGACATCATCCCCTATGAAAGAAACCCCTATTGCACCTTCAGCCCCACGTTTGGTTTAATCAGATTAAAAATTTCGAACAAGACGTGAAAAAAAACAAAAACAGAACCAAACATATTAACAACATGATTCTCAGATGCCTTGGACATATGCACATATGAAGGAACGCCGATGCCCTTGACCCAAGGTGATATAAAATTGGAATTAACGTTCAAACCAAGACGTATAAAAACAAACT
>JAMKCH010008549.1:0-38780 GCA_023653785.1 Ophioderma brevispina
AATCATAAATTTACAATCTATTTGTTTTAGCATATTAACATATAGGATAGTGCTCAATATATCTCACGATGAACAAGTATGTTACTGCCACATAGAGTCGATGACTTCAGAGAAAATGCTTAAAATTGATAAAACATCCTTGTCCAGAAATTCCAGAGTATATAAGAAAATGCTAAATTGGCACACTACCTATAAAATTATAGAAATCTTGCATGTGTTGGGAATGCGTTTTAGGGTGTAATTAAGTATTGTGGAAGCAAATTGGCATACAATGTTAATAATTTTAGCTTCAAGAAAGCTGAACTTATGATGTAGGCCTTTCTCTGGAATAGGCCTACATCTATGTCTCTACTCAAAAACATCTGAATCTGCATCTGTATTTTACCTGAAATCCCATAAATGTGAAGAAAATGTAATTTACTAGTAGCTGCTACTGCTACTACAAATAGTATGAAAGATAATAACACAAAATAATTAATAATACATATTGAGGACACAAAATAAAGATTTATAGAAAGCCATTATAAACATCACAAACGTAAAACATTAATGACCAGCATCTGCAAAATATAGGTTATTTTGTTTTAACATTTACACTTAAGATCTAGTGTGTTCATTATAACGACCTGTGAGTGTACAAGTGTGTTACTACCACATAGTCAATGGCATCAGAGAAAACACTTAACCTCAATACATCCAGAAAAATATGTATATAAAAATACATCGGTCATCGGACCGCTTGTGTCGCCTGCCGTCGCGGTTTGTGAATGATAGGCCTAACACGACCTTTGACCTTGATGTGTCCTTTGACCTTGATATGTGACCTTTGACGTCATAAACAAATGAGTGTTTGCATGCCAACTCCATAAACCAAGTTTGATTCCATTTGAACTTCAACTTTTCAAATGAGGTCAATTTTACATTTTCAGCCTATTTTACAACTTGACCTCACATGACCTTTGACCTTGGTATGTGACTTTTGACCTCATCAACATATGGGGGATGCCATGTTGCACCTGTGACCCAAGTTTGGTTTAAATCCATCAAAGTATGTGGATCTTACAGGCAAATGTTTTTTTTTTTTTTTTTTTTTTTTTGTTAACCCTTTTTCACAACAGACATCAACAACAGACATCAACTACAACAACAACAGACATCAACAACAACAGTGGACAAAGTGATCCCTATGTGTCTTCCTGCCTTAGGGCAGGCGACACAAAAATAATAAATTGGCAGTTCACCTATTTAATTGTATTAATATTTTTATTTAAGAATTTATTTGATCATTTAATTTAAAATAGATAAAAAAACCCCTGAAAAACAGATTTTTTAGGATCGAGAGGTTTCCCAAATAAAACCAATAAATTGGCGTAATTTTCTTGATTGATTATATTGGAGTTATGTAGAAATATGACAAGACAGTCTTCATATATCCACACGGCACTATCCAACTTAAATTGTGTGTGGGTGTGCATGTGTGGGTGCATGTGTGTGTGTGTGTGTGCGCGCATGTGTGGATGTGTGTGTGGTTCCCTTTACTTAAATCACTCAATCTTACAAAAATCACATTTATGTACAAAAATCTAACAAACTACACAAATAGCACACCAGCTATACATTTGTGAGATTTTGTGAGATTGAATGGTGTTAGGGTTAAGTAAATTCATTGCACATGCTTTACTTGAAATTTTACCGATGAGGTAATGAGGTACGATCGTAGCACCGAACTGAAATTTAAAAAAAAAGTCTTATTATTACCCTGAAAATGTTGGTCTTCAGGACAATGAAAAGGGGTAATATTGTCCGGTGGACAATCATAACTAGGGCTAGTGATCCGCAAACATACCGCAAATTCCGCAAACACTAAAATTGAAACCTTTGCAATTAAAAAACAAATTAAAATAAAAACATACTCTACTAGGACTCGAACCTGGTTCATTCACATCGTAAGTCAGAGAGACCTTACCGCTAAACCACGAAGGCGGTTGACGACAGCTTCTGTTTTTTTATACCATTTATCACACTCGTATTAACATCTGTATTCATTCATACATTGTGTCATACCGTAACTCTACTCGGACTCGAACCTGGTTCATTCACATCGTCAGTCAGAGAGAGACTTTACCCAACCACGAAGGCGGTACTGACAGCTTTCTGTTTTTTATACATTTATCACACTCTATTAACATCTGTATTCATTCATACCTATTGTGTCATACCGTGAGATACAGAACTACAGTAGCGGAGGACAATGGTTACTGTCACTGGTGTAAAAGGAACTATAGTCCGATATAAACTATAGTCCGGTTAAACCTAGAAACTAATATTTTAAGTAAGGACTACTATTTCTCAAGAGGGTCCACGGATGAGACTATGCCTTGGAAGCCATGGGTCCGGGTATAGAAACCTAGCAACATTAAGCAAGGACTGTTATCCTGGAACAGGGTTCCACAGGGTGACGACCACTGACCCTAGAAGCCATGGTCCGAGGACCGCTCGGTTCTGTATCCGGTTAGGGCTATGTGTTTCCTAGGGACAAGGGTTCCCGAAGGACCCCTGTCATAGGAACCCCAATCCCCCGGGCTATATCTCCAGGGGACTATATCTCCTTTTCAACCCGGCTTAAAGTATTCTTTTTCATAACAGAATGGTTGAGATCATCTGGAAGGATTCATGTCTTTGAACAAAACTTTTTTGGGGAGTGGGAGTTGTCTAACGGTTATAGAGCTTTGCCCTTTGGACCCAATGTTCCCCGGTTCAAATCTCTTGGGCTCTTGCTGGATTTATTCTAGATACTCACTCTGGATTAAGTAGAGCTATTGATAAATCTCAGATTTTCCACTTTCTCCGTGGGTTCATTTGATAGTTGAGCAATGAACCATGGAGCTCTCAGACCCATTTGTGTGGGTGTTGCGTCATTGTTTACTGTACAATAGGGCGCTGAATCAGCTGCGCCGTATGTAAAAGATGCGTTGGTCTGTCTAAAATTTTTTGCTGTTTTTATTACTCTGTAAGGTGCCTGTGGTTTTGTAAAATACCTCATTATTTATTATTTATTAGTTATTATGGGGAACACTATTCATGGAGGGATGATAAGATGAAATTGTGTATTTTCTTAAAGGGAAGCTGCGGTCAATAGACAGTACAAAGAGTGTTAAAAATAAATAGATGAGCAGCTACAATACAACAGCCTCAAATTCAATTAAAATAACAAAACAACAACTCACTGTCATGGCGCGTATAACAGCCACTATCCCCAATGGTACGCAGCAGACGATTGTGGTGTCGAGAATTGGGGGTTCGCCAACGTGAGGTGATGATGCTTTGGTGGGCTGCGGGGTGGTATCCCATATCCAGTGCCGGTGAAAATACAATTGTGAAGTAGGGGAGTGGCATGAAGGCCCTTTACACACCGTCCGAAGAGGATAGTCAATAAATGACAGCAGGGCAGTTATCAAAGTTCTTGAACAATTGACGCGTTTATATTAATTTGTATGAGTCATTTGCTCTCCATAATGCCTTTAAATTTGCCCTGCTGTTTGCCCCTATAGCACAGAGTGCACAAAATGATTTGATGGTTTAGGCAACTTAACTGCTACGTTGTGTCATCCTGGCATTGTCATCAGATAGCGAATGTTGGGTGTGTGGGGTGTGTAGGGTGTGGGTGGGGGGGGGGGGGGGGTGTGTGTTACACCGTGTAGGAATAAATTTCGTGGCATGTAATAAATTATGGTCGCGTTATGTATAAAACCGGTATGGTAATAACATTTACGCGTGAATGTAATTAAAAAAAAAACGCGTGAGGAAATACCAATTTGTCGTGTAATGTAAAAAAACGCGTAGTGTAAATTGAAAAAATATCGCGTTATGTAAGAACAGACAGGTACTTTCGACTTTCCCGCGATTTCAAACAAATTAAAATTACTATTTACCCAGATTCCGACGTATCCAGGGACGTATCACAAGTGCGCGCGTACCCCGTTAGTTTAAGGGAAAACACGCTAGGCAGTTTTCTGATCATTTTATTCTGCTGCACCCCGGCAGCTTGGACTTCCTAGTAATAACATGGCATCTTGTATTCATATAGTCGGGGGGGGACAGAATAAGGCGATTAATTGCGCGTCTGACGTAATTTGACGGTGCAGAACAAATGTCGACCGTGAAGATAACTGGAACTTTCAAGCCATATTGAAACAAAAGGTTACTTACGTGAATTATTGTGTCCGTGCGTCAAAAACCCGACTCAAATAGGGCATGATTTTGAGTTTAATCATATTTTTGTTCGAACACGCCCGCCCATACTACACATTCGAACAATCACAGTCCGCGCCGCGCCGATTGACCCACTTGGCACTCGAATTGTGTCGGCTAATTCGTCTGACTTTGCAGGATGTTCTTAGTGTAGTCTAGCCTACCATTGACTCGAGTGACCAGGGAGTTTTGTGACTTTGAGGTCTGTTTATCGGACACATCCGCAGCTATCCAATTAGTTTAAATCCAAGCCCCCCCCAAGTCGATCCTAGAAGGTACGTGCTGTTTCCCCCATTCCATCCGACTCCAAAAGCTCTAAGGGTCCCAAGACATCCCCTCCATTCAGTAAACCCCAATTAAGGTACATCATAGGCGAGTTTGAAGACATGTAATTTCCAGGGAACTACATACTTTCCACATCTCCCACCATTTACGTCGAGTGGGTACAACCCCTTGCTCTTTAACACCCCCCCCCCCCAAAACAAAGAAAGAACGCGCTATTGTTTCCCATGGTTATCAAAAGCTCCAGTAGCCCGGTTGGTCCAGGCAATGAACGTATCCGCCCCACCGATTGGGGTCCTGGTTTTTGGAAATAAGTGAAAACGAAAGTGGAATTAAAGATACCTATCAGGCCAATGGTTTTTTTAAATATTCCAGAATTTAAAAAGTAAAGGTATTTTCTTATTTTCCTGTTTAAATCAAAACAAATCTGAAGTAAAATTACAAACAGTTTAAAAGATATCTGTTTTAAGGAAAAAACTTGTTTAAATAAAGTGTTTCTTTCCTTTTTTCGTTCCTTCATCAAATTGTGACTATCTCAGACTAGACTTAAATTACTGAAGTAAACCTTTTAAAAGAATATCTTGTTTAAAGGAAACTTGTTTTAAATCAAACCTATATTAACACAAGCAAAATATAAGGCTTTTTTTACACAATTTTTCTAAATATTAAGTACCACTTTTAAACAAGTCATAACAAACATATTTGACACAACAGTTGAAAGACAACGAAGTTGATTGACAGCGGTTCAAAACCATTCATGTAGTTAATCTGGTGTTAAGCCCTTGATACTAATGCCTGGACCAACCGTCCTCGGGAAACAACGGTGTAACTCCCATTAGCCCTTCAACTAGAATGAATGCTGCCTTAACCCACCCCTAATTGCAACAGAATCAATTCCAACGAGTGTATTGAAATACCTTTAAAAACAACATAATCAACAGTCTAACTAAAATCAAAGTGGAACAATATATTTTTAAGGGGGTAGATTTTAATACAGGTAAAATATGAAAAGTAATCAAAACGCGTCGAAAAATCTGCCAACGTGTTCGTTACAATTCCAAATTAAAAAAGTATAGTTTGCCCTAATATAAATGTTGTAGTTTTCAAAGTATGAGTCAAAATAGTTCAAGGTCACCAATGGGGAGGAAATGTGCAGATATATCCGTTCGTTATAAAAAATGGTTGCTCAAAATTGTTCGTCTAATGGAGAACCCCGAAAATATACTGGTTTGCACCATCTATAATATTCGCTGCATAATTGGAACGCCCACAAAATGTGACTGGGGGACTAAGTACAGGGTCTTATGGGAGGTCCACTAGTCCTAGCTCTGTAATTCTTATATAGAAAGTTCAAACAAAGAATCTATTACATTTACTTATCTAGTGGGACAAATTACAGTTTACAACCAGTCAGATCAAAAATCGGACCATTCTATGAATTTACCCCAGGATTAGACCTTGAACTGTTATGTGCCTATATTGCACTGAAACTATAACGCGTAGATAGGGCAAACTATACCTTTTTAAAAACCTTTTAGGAGGTATCCCAATAAATGTACATCATTTAAATAAAATCGAGAATTCTAATTTTTTACCCTTGTACAAACGTTTCCCCATTATTTCTAACATGTTCCACTAGGTTGATTTTGGTAGACTTTTAATTTATTATTTTGGACTATTTCACAGTATATTAACCAACACCAAAATGGTTTCTGTTTTGGCAATTTGGTGTGGGTCAAAATCATAAAATTACTGGAACTCAATGTAATTTCACTGGGCCAATGATAAATCATGCACCATGTACTTATTCAATATTGTACGCATTTTTAACATAGGTTAAAATAGTTCATAGACCAAGTGTATCTGTATGCCATATAGGTTAGGCCGCCCTGATTTTCGGACCTGCCCAGTTTTTGGACATATGGTTGTGTTTGAGCCTGTGTTTTCATTTCTTAAATTCACCAACCCTACATTTTAATCCCTCATTAAAGTACCGAATCCATACTGCATTTTAAAATGGCTACTTTGGTAGCCGTCTAGGTTTGGTTGTCTTTTCGAACAGCGCGGAGAAGTGTGGCGAGAGTCGGGCTCCCTTTTTCATACAACAAAAAAACATGTACGTATGAGGTATGCGCAGGTCCAGTTTTCGGACGCCCTTTATAAAATATGCGTACGGGGGGGGGGGGATCCAACCTGGAAGTTTGTGTTCAAATTTTATTAGGCGCGATATGCCTTAATAATAATTAAAGCTTAATTAAACTTAAACATTATTTCATTATTTTTCATTTAGTTATTTTATTTTTTTTAAAATTTTTTATTTACTTGTTATTTTTTGTTTATATTTTTTTTATACATTTTTAAAAAGCCCACCATGATTGTTTCTGTTTTAACTAACAACCATTTAGTTATTTTATGTTAGGTTTGAGATTATTCAACTGAACATTAATTTACTGTTTATTTTGTTTATTTTTTTTTGATTTAGTTGGTTAGTTTTTTTTAAAAAAAAAAACGTTTTTGTTTTATATTTTTGATTGATATTTTACTTTTTATTAGGCGCTGATCTGCTGAATAATAATTAAAGCCACAATAAACTGAACCTTTTTGTTTACTTATTTATGCATTTCATTTTATTTCAATCTATATAATTTTTTTGTTTCTTTTTCTTTAACCTTGTTTATTATTTTTTTGTTTAGATTTAGTTATTTGTAAAAAGCCACCATTTTTGTTTCTGGTTGTAAATAACACCATTTAGTTTATTGATGTTAGTGTTGAATAAGTTAAACTAAACAATGTCTAATTTATTGTTTAGTTGTTTAGGGTTATTGTTTTTTCTATTTTATTGCAACTTTATTTTTGTTGAATTTATCTAGTTATTAGGGCTCGATTTTCCCTGAATAATAATTAAAGCACAATTAAAATTGAACATTATTTTGTTTAATCATTTATTCCATTTTATTTATTTAATCTATTTTATCTTTGTTTATTTTTGATTTACTTGTTTATTTTTATTTTGTTAATTTTATACATTTGTAAAAATCCACCATATTTTTCTGGTTGTAAATAACAACATTAGTTTATTATTTTAGTGATATAATTACACTGAACGTTTGTTTATTTTATTGTTTTATTTTGTTGTTTATTTTATTTAAATTTTAATTTGCCGTTTTTTAATTTTTAAATCTTTTTTATATTATTTTTTGTATGATATTTTTTATCTATTTATTTGTAAACCCCCACCATGCTTGTGTTTGTTGTACAATAACAATATTCGTTTATGTATGTTATTGTTTAGTTGAGATTTTGTATAGTAAGTTTGCTAGTAGTATGGTCTTAGACGTGAAATCTTACGGTCTAGTTTTATAGTCTCCCTGGGTAGTATAATAAACAGTTCAATAGTTTTTAAAATCCTGAAGTATTCACAACTAGTCCAAAAAGACTTCCCTTCCTTCCTTTCATCGTAATGATCACCTATTCCCCGTATCCGTCGACCTTATATAGAAAGAGAGAGAGGAGAGGAAAATTAAAAAACTGGAAAAGACGAAAAGAAAAAAGATATAAAGCAAAAAAAAAAAAGCGCCTACAACCCTCATTCCACTCATTAATGGGGGCACTGACATTGGAACGATGTATATACCGGGGTACCGTCACTGTTTAAAATTATCCTAATTTTCCCATACTTTTACCTTCTAAATTTTTCGATAATCAATACTAACCAATGTATTCAATATCTTGATGCTTTTACCTTTACCTAACATATAATTACAATTTTGGAAGCAGAAAATGTAAATAAAAACCGTGGCTAAAAAATTAATACTACACATTTTAAAAAAGGTAGTATTTATAACAATTATAAACCGCGCTGACAATTTCTTAATTTTCCCGTAATATTACGTTCTGTTGTAACTTACTCCTTGTTTTTAATGTAAGAACTAAAAACGTACAAATCGTTTTACCTATAAATGTGTTAAATAACGTCGTAAGTACGTCATTAAAAAATACAAAATCTTATTTCCCTATCATTTGTAAAAACAGTTTAAAAACTCTTTTCCCCGTTTCCTCCTGTGTATTATATGTAGTTTTAATAATGAAAAAAAGATACCCACAACACCCACACATATTATATATATTTATTGTAAGCATCCTGCTATCATAAAGTCATGTAAGTGTAGTGAATAAGGTTTAGGACTTTTAATCTTAAGCCCGGTTCGAATCATGTATGTACATGTGTTAATTATATTCATATGGTTTTAATTTATTGGTGCATTAGAATGTGTACATTACCATATAAACAAAGTGTTATAAACTTGTTTAAATCGTTATTATTTCTTCAAACTGTTTTCCCCCTTTGTTTATATTGCCTTTTTTTCTCAAAATTGTTTGCCGAACTAATACTTTTTTTCAACCACGTGTAACGTAAATACAAACTTTATATGGTGCCATAGCTACATCAGTGAAAATGGTCAGAGGATTGTACTAAGCGTTTTAATTTTTAATTCTTAATATATTTAAACAAGTCAAAGACCAACATACTTTTGAAGCTTGGATTTTACAAACAACACGCATTTTAACGTTCCCCTGCACCTTTGTTTCCGTATTTTTACGGCTCCAGGTTATTTTACCGTTCTGCATGTAGTGAGTCCAACTGCCCCAGTCAATGCCTGTTTTTTTGTACAGGTGTTTTTTAAACAGTGGTTCATGTTCGGCCCTTAAAAGACAGAACCCCGCTCATTCGCTTTCTCTCCACAAGTTCCCAAGTAACCCCCATATCAGTTCTTAAAGGGATTAGCATCGATAATCGAGAGAAGCGAAAACATGTGAAAATGCAGCCAATGTTTTTATACCTTATAAATCAGGGATAACTTTGTACAATTCCATATACTTGCTTTAATGTAGAAACAACCACCAAAATATGAAAAATGAAGATTTTTACGGAAATTTGCCATATACCGCCCCCGCAAGAGACAGACACAGCGACAGCGTCTAAAATCGCCCTAAACAGCTGATTTTGGTTTACATCAGTACAACAATGAACACAGATCAATATCTTGTGTATAAGGTCAAACTGTATTGATCATGGTCAACTATATCTCGCTGAAAATCTGTGATATCCCCGGGAAAGGTTTTTTGACTCAAGTCGGATTAGATACGCACGTATAAAAGTAAGAATCATAATAAAAGTAACCAAGAACCGCCGTGTCCTTAATATACGGTTTCAAGCCAACCACTTGCAGGGTAATTATGTTTGCATATCCCTGCCAGTAACAAACAACAAAAATTGAATTTTGCAGTGAGTTTTTTCGATGTTTCGTTAGCAATCGCTGCTAATCCCTTTTAAGGGTCCCTTTTCAGGAAATTTTTACTTTAAGCTGAATTTAAGCCAAATTTCAGCTCTCAAGCCTGCAATAATTGTCAAAATGTCCAGTTCACCCTCCCAGGGGACTCCACCTCCTGACTGTTTCGATACAAATCAATTCACAACCCCCAAGTTCGGAATCGGGCCGCACACATCCCTACCTGAAAAAAAAAATTTGAGTCTAAAATGCTTTGCCCCCTCATCAATGAGGTCATGAAAATAAACTACAATTAAATTTGATAGTATTACACCACAAAAAAACATACATACTTATACACGTCATCCACCCCCCCCCACCCCCCCCACCCGCCCGGGCCGTCCCCGTGGTTCACCCTTTTGCTTAATGTGTTTTTAATGATGAGCCGTCAATATATTGCTTCTTCTCCCGCCTTTACCCCCCACCCTACCTACAACCTACCACCCCCCCCCCACCTACCCCCCACCCCCCCCCTTGAAATTTCTGCATTTTTAAACGAAAGTAAGGGATAAAGGCAAATTGAAACTTAATGAATGAAGAAGTGCAGGAAAAAAGTTAAACGACCCCGAAAAAAAATGGCAAAACATATTAAAGCAATAATAGCACATGTTTTTGAAAGCGACCCAAGACCCAATGTTTCAGAACATTTGAGATTTTACAACGGTGCATTGGTAAATGGCTAGCAACTATACCTGTGAATTGGTGAATAGTTAAGCGTCGCAAATGTCTTACTGTCGCAAACGACGGCATTTTTTATATAATAATAATATCGGAGATCTCCGATAATAATTAGTAGATCCGTGACAAAAACCTATGGATGGTTATTGGTTATAACCATAATGTGGCAATTAGATTATCAAAGTTTAGACAAGTTATTACTATTAGCCGAAATAATTGGACTAAGTGATGATAGACCTTCATGAATTAACGTATTTCAACTTTTCAAAAGGGTTTTTTTCATCAGGATCATACTGCACGTTACGTGCACGAAGGTCTAAATTCACCAAAAATTTAAAAAAGAAGGGTTGTATTTTCTAAATGAAAGCTTAGTATATAACGGGCATTTATGATCCATATGGCAATCACCAAAAACACAAACAAAACAGTCGTGTCCCTGCGGATTCCTGTATTTTCATTCAACCACCCCGGCCGTTTTTTCCGTACCTGAACCCACTCTGACACACTCTTTCGGGACACACTTATACTTTTTAAGGAAACCTACCGGAATAAACTTTATTTTATGGGTTTCCCGAATTCATAAGTGTTCAGAAAAAGTGTGTCAGATGGTCAGGGTACGGAGCATGACGAAGTGTTGTTTTGAGAATCGATAAAGAGTTAATTATTGTTGAAATGCTAATTAATGACACCTTGAAACATTAACTTAACGGGGTTAACGCGGGTGCCGGTCCGTAGGCCTACGGGGTACAGGGTAAATGGGTTCACAGCACGCAATTTATCCGAACTGGTTGTTTTCTATCAGAAGAAAGCGCTATTTTCGAAGGTTTTTCCTTTATCCGAAATTTTCGTTCTTACCGAGGGTTCGTTTATGCGAAGGTTCAATTTTTCCTAAGGTTTTTTTTTTAATCCTAATGCTTACGGCGTTGTTAATAATTTCGAAGGTTCGTTTTTTCGAAAAAAGTAGGTTCGTTTATCAGACATTATATAAGATTCATTTAGCTGAAATTCCATTTTGGATCAACGAACCTTATTTCATTTTTCGGATCAAGAACCTTTTGGGATAAATGAACCTTTGGAATAACACAGTTCGGATAAAACGAGCATTCGAATAAAAAACTGGTATAAAAAAAAATTGTTTCGGATTAGTGAACTCTTTAGAATACGCCTCGCTAGTGTATATAGGAAATATGTACAGGTAGAGTACACTTGTTTAGGTAGCTAACTGTGCGACTACTGCTTTAGGAGGTGCACATTCAGCTCGAAATATGTTTATGGTGCTTTCGGTTTATACTTGGTCACGGAGGATCACCCCCTTATCAATGATAAGTGCCCGCTGGGGAATTTAATTTTGGGTATCAGTATAAGGAAGTTCAATATTTTCTCATGCCCTGGACGCGGGAAATGTTTCCTTTGAGCTATAAAATAAAACTTTTCTAGGCTTGTTTACAAAAACCATCTCCAAATGTGGTCGACCAATAAATAATATAATAATACTAATAATTAATAATAAATATAAATAAATTAATTCAAAAAAAATAATAAAATATTTAATAAAAATAATAATAATAATCCTCATCATACTCGTCGCTATCGCCATGACGTCATCGTTATAATCACCAGTCATAATCGAACTCCGGGTCATGTCATCGTTAATTGTCGTTATATAGTCATCGTCAATAGTCCATACTGTCTCAACAATCCTTCGGTCTTATTGTATTTTTCTCCTTCCACATTTTCCCATGACTAGCAACCTGCTGAAGACGGCCGTTGATATACAATCACGCATGCGCCGACCCTGAACTTGAACACATGGTCACGACTTAACGTTACTTTGCGACAGTTAAAACAATAAACAATCAGTGCAACACAAATATTACCAAAGATGTAGAAGAATAGTAAATAACTAACACTTTATAATAGGGGTCGTCTCCAAATTGCCCAGTTAACTTTAATGGGTGCTTCAATGGGGCCCTTTATGTATAGGCTCCGTTGCATTTAATTAGGCACCTTTATCCACCCATTAAATTCTGCTATGCTCCCCTTTGCCCCCCACTTAGCCCCTTTAAACTAATGCTCAAGTTTTACCCCTGGAAGGTCTCTCTAACCACTGCTTGTCATTTATTACCCGATGGAATATCAACTTAAATACTCGTTGAACAGATGCTTAGCGGGGGCCCTTAAAATTTATTTTACTGAGTTGCACTTTAACCCCACCCTGCCGAGTAATAACTCCTATCAATACAGGAACAGGCCGAGGCATACTTTCGATACAGCCAGAGTTTATTATCTGTGTATATAGAGATATATATATAATACGCAGATGACTTATGACATAATACTTTCTGTTGTGTAGCCAGATTTGTAATTTTTCTAATGTGAACGTAGTATTTTGTTTAGTAGTAGGATTTAGAAAACTTTTGTCTATTTTCCATTTTGTCATGTTATTTTGAGTCGTCGTGTGGTGGGTGCGGGTGTGCGCGCGCGATGGGGTGCGTGTGTGGGTATGTGTCGGGGTATGTGTGTGGTTGTGTGGTTGTGTTTGGTTTTCTGTGTGTGTGCTTGCGTGCGTGCTTAGTAACAAAACAGCTGCATTTATATAACCTTTTATTGCATGCCCATGTTTCCCATGTTCATCTAGATGACAGTTATGTTATACTTTCACTTGCCTGTCCCAGTTCATTTTGCTCTTTAAACAGTTACATTTACGTAGTACGACCAAAAGGTCCCCAAATTTTATTGATATTCAACCCACATATAGTTTATTATGATAAATGAAACAATAGCACACGTGTTACATATTAGAACGAATATTAAAAGCAAAAAAAACAAATTAGAGATACTACTTTTAACTGTCAAAATCGCTGACAGTCATTATTTCACAGAATTAATCATAAAGCAAGAATTATCAGTGTTATAATCATCATTAATAAAGAATAAAACTCCTCCGTTGAGGAGTATAGCTTTAATGTTCATTTGAAATGGTCAATTAATTTTCTCGTTCTGTTTCTTGTATCACAAATAGTACAAATCCTGTTTTTCAGGAGTGAATTTTAGGGCAGTATAAGAATAACGACCCTTTTTGTGTGCACTAATAATAATAACGAATTTACAAAAAGTAGATCTTTGAATACGATTAGATGGTGAACATTTCTCTTGATGTAAAGGAAACGTTTAAATTGAACATAGACGTTCTAAGTTTTCGTTTGTTTGGTCGAGAATATAGAATATACCATTCCATATCAATATTTTGATTTTTAACAAGAAGTTTGTAATAAAGTCTTAACTGATGATTTGGAAAGAATGTTTTGGGTTTATATACCACACTTCATTTAATTGTATTAAATTACACACAGATTTAATGCCCTTACCAAGGAGAACATTAAACCATAATAAAAGAACGATTTCAATTCATACTTTTAGCAGGGTATAACTGACTGGCCAGATTAGGGTCTTCTTGAGTCACTATAACAATACTACGTTTGTTTATTTTTGGTAGTGTTCCTTCATTACCGTGGTTATTTCATGTTTTCAAGTCATTTTATATTTTGGGGGAGTATTAGCTAAAAATTACTTTCATCATCAAAAAAAAATTATTCAATAAAACATTTTTTGTTATCAATTTAAACCATAAAAATAATAATAACTAGCTTCTTCCTCATACCTAAATGCATGATCAGCCTATAATCCATTGAAATTTAATAGTTTTCGTATTTGATAGGACAATACGAATAGGGCGAAATGAATGACCAATGACTAGCTATTCCCAGTGAAATTCTTGCTACAACAATTTTGTGCTATAGGCCTACCTCTATTACTCCATCTATTCTTGAAATTTGTTTTGGGGGACAAGTGTGTTGGAATTGTGTGATTTTTTTTTATAAGCTAAAACCCAACGTTTTCTGGCTCCTGATTACATTTTTCTCTATAAGTTGTTTAAGAATCAAGACTACAAGATAACAGAAGATTTTGGACACAAAAAACAATGAAGATTTTTTTTAAAAAATTGCATCACATCTTGAGGAAAGTTTATGTCCAGTTGAATGGTGTTTATTATTAACTTATCAAAAGCAGTTGCGTTTCAGAGAAATATCTCCCTATCTCATTTTTTTCAATACTGTAGGATAACTAAATAGCGTATTTTCCTTGAATGCGTACTCAGAAACTCCGTGCCATCGGTGTCTAGGCTATCAAAGAAGATAAAATGTAGGCTTGGTTTCTCATTTCAACAAATTCAGCAGGGTAATTTTAACAAATTGTATGTTTAACATACCTTCTTCGGCGACGATACAAGATGTGTTGGGAATGGTTTTGACTAGTGTGGTTGGTGCTACCCAGATACCTTCCAGAGAAAATCTTAGAGGCACTGACCTAAAATGGGGGTACGGTCTGTGGGGGAAGTGGTAAAAGACCCCTCCCCCCCAGTTCGCGCCTCTTTCTGTTGTTTTTCCTTTTGAACGCCCCTCTTCATTTGTGCTTCTAATTAAGCTACAAAACTCCAAATTTCGCTCCATGACTCTGACTCTAAATTTTGGGAATTTTGGCTAGCTCAGAGGCGGGCTCCATAAAAACCTTTAATTTTGCTGAAAGGTAGGACGGCACAATTCAATTGTCCCCTCGCCCTTCAGCAAAACCAGAACAGACTACAACATTTAAGTCATTTGTACAAGTGTCAACACAACAAATATCGTAGGTCAGTCATTCTGCAAATCTACTATGCATTTCATTGGCTAACCCGATAAAAAAAAAATAATTTTAATACTCCACCTCTGCAAATCAACAATCAAATCAGTCAGGTATTGTGGAAATTATCACGCAATGAGATGATGACTCGAAAGAGGCGTTTGTCTTGCAAGTCTATTGCAAATACTGCTGTGATTTCTGAAAATTCAGAATTATTAAAATCAACCGGAAAAACTACCTTATAGAAATCAGGAGAAAAATCGGGAAGACAGGGCCTTTTTATGTGAAGCCTAAGTCCCAAGTATTCAAAATATCACATATACCAGGTACAAAATCCCCTAATTTTGTATTTTCGATGATTTTGATATATGTACAAACCGAGTCACCAACTTGGAAATACAAGTGTCCCCCGCAAATAAACAATATAGGCACTGTTATTAAAACGCATTGCAATAATTTCCTGGTAGAAATAAATAAGAAAATGGTCATGTTTTCATGTACATTGAAACACTCATATTAAATTTACATTGTTATCACAGTGTCTTCTAGGTTATGAACCTGATGGGAGAGCTCTCGTGGGCCTTGCTTTGATAACAAAATAAATCCGACTTTAGCACTAAATCTTAATATTAGCAGGTTGGGATTACAGACATGCTATAACTGCAATTAATGTCAGCTATTTTCATAGTAACCTATGTCAAGTTCATGGGCCTTATGTGAAGCTTACCAGATACAGTATTTTTCATGTGATTTTGATGATATAGCTTTTAATCATAGACCCAAATATCAACAATCCTTTCAATTCCCTGTTTCAAATTAAAAAAAATTAAAGTTTATTTGAAGAAAAAAAATTTTAATACCACCATGTTTTGTACAACCAAACTATGTTGGTGGCGCTACCTGTCCAACATTTTAAACCTTTTTAGAAGTGAAAATCAAAGCGAATTCTTGAGACTTTCGAGAATAATACTATAATTGCCTCCCTACTATAGTGCATTCTTATCGTGAAATACCACTGAATGGGAACTCCGCGCAATTAATAAAAAGTAGAACACTTTTAAAAAGTTTTAAATGACTTGCATTTTTCAATGTTTTATCAAATTACCAATATTTTGTTAAAAAACTTCTGTTCATAATCGTATACTTAACCTCAAGTTCTTGACCAATTTTTACAAGTCTTTATCTAACTCGAGATATTCCCTTAATGCTAAATTTTCAGTAAGAACATATATCATGTATATAAATATGTGTAGCCTATTACTAGCTTGTAAGGCTTGTATAGTCAAATGCATTGCAAATTCCTTACTTTGTGTTTTAAGGTAGCTATTGAGAGCAAATTGAAATGGAGAACCACGACTAACCATGAGAATAATAAATTTCTTAGTGAGTTATTTTTCTTTGCTACTGTAGAAGATTTAAGTTGTTTTGTACCATGTACGGATGAGGGAAATTATCATCAAGGGCCATTTTATAAGTATCTTAATGAAATTTATGTGTTAAATAGAATGCAAATGATAGATAATAGGAATGGCAACCCTTGAGTTGTATATTTCAACTGAAAAACGGTTACCAACTAAAGGCAGGCAACTCAAAACAAAATCACTAACTTTAAAATATCATGAAGATCACAACGTTTTTGTCATCCAATTTGATTGTCCTTTGGCAAAGAGAACTTAAGATGTCTGTTGATAGGGTCAAGTTCTAGAAGGTTTCTTCTTAATTATTGGTTTTGGGGACTATCTCATTAGAAATAAGACCGTCATTTTGTGGACAAACAAGGGGGCATGTAATATAGCTGATTGTGATTATAAGCCTTTGGTACTTTTGCAAGGATTGAGGAGTTGATAGTGTTGTTAGTCTGTGTGATGATATTTTTAATTGAGTTTATGTCAATGGTAAAAATATACTCCTAACTACCCCATTTTTAAAGTGTTGTCCAACTCCTTGCTAATAAGATAAGAGTACAACAACACCTTGGAAGACCAAACATCGTAGTTAAATAACCTGTAGATTAGAATTATACGCATAAATTTGGTTAACTGAATGGATATAAAAATAAATAATAACAATGATTTCATTAACACAGAGCATAACAAAATTTACATAGTGTGTAGCAGTTCTTACTCCTGGAAAACTGTCACGGACAACTGTAACCACCCCCTGCAGGAAATAACTTGCATTTTTGAGGTCAGCAAAGGTAATTGAATCAATTGGTTAGGGTGATATCCCCACCCACTCACTGGGATTTCCTCACTTTAAAACATTGAGAATTGTGTCCGTTTAACATTGTGTGGAAGCCCACTTGACTCCCCATAAATTTCAAAGTGGCTCCGTTAAAAATCATGGGGCCACTTGAACGCACCCAACGGGGCAATTTGGAGACGACCCCTAATTGTTCCACAAAAAACCGGATGTACAGCGCTTTTTCTGAAGTGTCCGAAAACTGGCAAGGTACAGTCCGAAAACTGGCAAAGGTGTCCGAAAACTGGCCAGTAGCTGTCGATGGTCAATTGTTCGCCGATGGCCAGTGGATATGGCAACTCGTATTGCCAACCCTTTCCAATGCCACAGTAAAGTTGGGCATGGTCATTACATGGATGGTATTTGGTGGGTAAATATCGTTTTTTTTTTAAATATTTAGCGGAAGTCCTTAAGTGTCCGAAATTGGGCAGCCTACCCTACTTGTGTGTGTGATGGAATAAAATATTCGAAAAATTGCCCGCCGATTAAAGGTTTTTGATAGTAATGTTGACAATGCCCGCCATTGACATCTTGATTCACACGGTGTTATATACTGGCCTCAAACACTTTCGAGCAAAGATTGTCTGAGCTTCCAAACGAGACAACGCCCACTTTGACGGAACCGTTCCATAATTCCAGAAATTGAAATGATTCTGAGCTTCCTGAAGGGAGACCCACAATGCTGTGGAGCGCTGTTGTATTGATCTAGTGACCTCCCATCCCATCAAGGATGCGCCCGTGTTATTGTTACCTGGAACCCAGACGGGGGGACGTAGAGTCCACCGCATGTTCTCCAACCACTCTATATAGTTCTGGGCGAATCATATCGGACAACGGGTATAACTGCATACCTCGAGTAAACTCGGCGAAAATGATTTGGGAAAGGAAATGGAGTGCAATTGCTCTCATGTGCAATCGACGGGAATCAGAAACAAAGCGCTGGCCATGAGCCCCAATACCTTGAGCGATCTGCTAAAGCTGGAGCTTGGTGCGACTCCAAAAGAATTCGCACACGGCTAATTCGCTCCGAAGAGTCGTTAACCATCCCCGAGCCGGTCAGTCGAGCACCAAGATAAAGAGGTGACTGGGACGGAACTAGATTGGATTCCGTTCAGGCTGACGAGGTTGACGATGAATCCGAGTTCCATAACTATGTTGAGCACAAGGCGCGTGTGATAGAGCGCCATCACGGACGACTTCGGCTACAATAATGTCGTCCAAGTAGCTGAAAAGACGTATCCCCCGATTCTGGAGGAGAGCACTCACAACGCCTTCACCACTCGCGTGAAAACGCCGTGGTTACGGTCGAAAGACCGAAAAGTAAATAGCTGAACCTGAAAGCCTTGTTCTGAATCTGAACTGCAGGAAACCTGGTGAATAAGGACGTGTAGGTATGCGTCTTTAATATTATCGACGTAGCCCACTTGCCCTTGAGTGGGATTTGAGCACGGCCGTCAAGGTCTGTAACCTGGCCCTCTTTGGCTAATAAAACTTATTCAATGGCTTTAGATTCAGGATGGGGAGCCAATCCCTGGTCTTTTTGGCAGATAGGAAGAAGCTCTGACCCAAGGTCCATGTGTGGTGTTCACACTAACTGATGGGATGATTAAGATGGCACCCTTTGAACGCAGATTCACTTTCTAAGTAAAAGCTTGTGTCTGAGCTAAGTCCACGGGCATGGCAAACCAAAATTACATCTAAAGAAGGAGCCGGTAGGAGGAAGGGACTCTAGGCGGTTATCACGACGAACTACGAGCATTACCCACCGATCTGTGATGGAATCCACACATTTTTCTGAGAATAATATGGATCGGCCACCCCCGGGAGCGGGACACTGCAAACGTGGATGGGAAGCACCATGATGAATGAAAAGCTGCAACCGTCGACCCTCAAAATCCTCAAGACCCTCACAACCTCAAAACCCTCAAGAAGAGGAGGAAGCACCGCCTTCCTTGTGGGCAGGAGTGGGAGCAGCTTTAACTAACCTCTCATAGGAGAGACTAGATCTACTCTCTCTCTCTTCACTTGCTTCGCCCCGAAGTAGCGTCAACAAGTGATTGAGGAGGTCACCTGGAATGGCTCCATTCGAAGCTCTGCTCCTAAAATGTTCAATCGAGCGACCTAGGTTCTTCCTCCCAGAAAGGGGAGTACTCTGGAGGCGACAAACGAGAACCAGACGGAAGGTCTTGCTGATATCTTCTCCATACAATGGAACCTCCCTACGAAGACCTCGTAATCGTCCTCGAACACCCGTACCCAAGGCGAAACCCCGGAGCGTGAAGGCGTTATTAATATCTGCAACGAACCGTAAAACCATAACCCTGGATACATTAGAGCTCATCCCGCTAACTCGGTATCCGAGGAAGCGACGAAAAAACCTGAAGATCGATCACGAGAGTCATCTCAAAGCTACTACCGACAAAACCACTTTTGCCTTTGTTTCGTTTAATTCTTTGCTTAACCCTTGCCCGCTTTCCACTATATATCAACTTCATAGAATGACAGATCATAACAGGGGCCACAGCAGAAGGACAGTTGCTTGTGTGTATTTGCAGGACAAAGTCAGAGTCAGGTCATACATGGCAGACCACTACACCGATTACACGACAGGGAGCAAGGTGGAAGGCCTTTAGGGGAGGGACGATACTGGTCGTGCGATAACAAGTGGTCGACATATCCAAAGGCGCGCCAATCGACATAATGAACAGGATGGTGGTCATGAAAATCAATGTGAGCCGCGCATTTGGAACAAACCGCCATCTGACAAGAAAAAGAAAATAGCCGCACCTCTGATCTACTTGCATTAAAAAACTACTAAAAAACGTAGGTTGGTGGAAGCTAAAACGCGAACCAAAATCGTATCATGGAGAAAGAGAAAACAGAGAAGTTCACTAAACTACGCAATCTAACGACGACTCGAAATTACAGCACAGTAGCCTCTGGGACAGTGGAAAACAGCATTATTACTCATAATACAAAACCGCAAGATCTGGATCAACTCTAATTTTGTGAATAAGCTTTTCTCGGGAATCTCAGTGATCAATGATTAAACCAGAAGGTGCTGAAATAAAGAAATGCACCTTTAAGGGCCTGTTTACCAAAGTGATTGTGGTGTAAGGGGAAAACAAGGCCAGGCCCGCTTGAATTCAATGGCCGATGACCTTTGGTCCCCTGACATCAAAACTATTTCTTATTTTAATACAATTTGCACCACTTTTTATCCAACTCAGAGCAACTTAAAATTTTACCCATTGGTTACGTGTGTCCCAAAAATGCACACACTTGGTGGCATGCTCCATAAGTTTTGAACAAAAGCACCGATTACTTATCCTTTGTTGTAAGGTAAGATAATAGCCTGGAAGCTAGCACACATTTGTAACACTATCAAGTATCAAAAGGTTTGAGTGATTAAATCTATGTTGACAGACTGAGCGGAACCCCTGAACCGTGAATTCTTAAGGGTTTTTTTGGTTCTTCAGGGTTAATATTTGGCAAATTTTGGTTTTTTATCATTTAATGTTTTAGCTTGAAATTAGAGCTTTTTTTTTTGCTCAAGTTGGACTCAAATCGGATATTCGGTTCCGTAGTTTATACAGTTTTTGTCAAAGGACATGAGCGAAAACGCATAACCTTTCTTTTGTTTTTCTTTATTATTAATTCTTATGTACTTTATTGTTTTATCGAGTCATTCTGAACACGTCTTTGGCGTAAATTTCTGACACAAATGATTGTTTTTTTAATACAAAGATCAAACCCTTGATAAATGTCTATTTTAATGTTTAATCAAAGTCTATCTCAAAATTAAAATAATTTGCAATAATTAATCACATTATTTACAATTATTGAGCTTTTTTAAAAACCATGTGAACTTTGACGTGCTTTTTTGATCATTCGTTTTTTTGCAAAGTTCTCGCACGCCACTATTCCTTAATTTTAATCCTTTGAGTTCCACCAATAATTTTGCACCATTTTTTATCCAAATCGGAGCCATTTTAAATTTGACCCCTGTACAACTGAAATTTGACCCTTTTTATTGATTTTTGCTGTTTTTAGCCTATAACTCTGAAACTTAGGCTGTACATATTACAAACTATACCATTTTTTTTTATTTTTTTTTTTTGTTTTTTTTTTTTTTTTTTTTTTTTTAATTTTTTAGTTTTTTTTTTTTTTCCTGAATCCTTATGGTTAGACACAACATGGTGTGCTTTTCAACAGATTGGAAATCAATTTTACAAATTTGACCCTGTACCAACTTTGTTTGGCCCCTCTCCTTAAGGCAACCCCTGCGGCACTTAAGAATCAAGTTTTTAAGGGTTCCTGTCAGTCTGTTCAACATATTCATCACTCAAAACCTTTTGTACTTGAGATGTGTTTACAAATTTGCTAGCTCCTGGGTTAAGACTGTTAGATAATATCCTGAAAAGTTATAAGGTAGAGTCAATATTTTTTAAAATATGACCCCAGAAATCACGTAACCTGCAGGATCCTTTAACCAAATTGATGCGCTATAACGGCGAATACGGCACTGTGCTTTGCGCCCAGACCACAATATGAATCTCCGTAAGTCCAACCACCTGTCCACCATTTTCCCTTTTGTAAAAGACAGTGCAGCAACACAAATATCTAACATATGATGTTTTCCATTGGGTAATAACCTAAACATTCTTTTTACACCACTACATATCAATTAGGATGTATGATCACCATCCACGCCTCGTATGTCCAAAGAGATAGCTCTCTTAGTGTGCCGTCACAAAATGAGGATGAATGATTAGTTCTACTCCACTCAAGAGCTATCCTACCCAAAATTTATAGACATAATGAATATACTTATATTGTTATTGATTTTTTGTTGAACAACATAGGTTTCACCTTCATAAATTTGAAATGTACATTATTTCCCAATAACACTAAGTTGCAGTCAACGCTTTATGTAATGTGGAGTTTGTTCTATTATTTTATCCATAGTTTTATATCTTCTTGAAACATATTTCATACCAAAAATTAATGTTTTATTATATCGTTAAATAATAATTATGTAAATGCAGTGATTTGACCAGTAGAAGTCGTTCTGCAAGAAATTTGGGCAAGGAAATTTTGATTGCAATCAATATTTATTTGCCATTCGTCTTCATTGCAACCAGTTAAGCTTGTGGTTAACCACTCCCCTTTTTGTGAAAAATGGGTTCTTGCGGGTTAATTGATTGTTGGGGTTCATATCTTAAAACACTATGACTTTACCTTTACAAACTTTTCAGGAAATAGTAGTTAACAGTCTCATATCTTACCTTACAACAAAGGAATAAGTAGTCATGTGCTTTGTTCAAAACTTATGGTGCCTGCAACCAGGTTGCGTTTGTTTGGAACACGCTACAACTGAATTGACCCTTTTTATTGACTTTGCTTCCAGCAA
The DNA here is from genome assembly GCA_023653785.1 of Ophioderma brevispina. Lineage (NCBI taxonomy): Eukaryota > Metazoa > Echinodermata > Ophiuroidea > Amphilepidida > Ophiodermatidae > Ophioderma > Ophioderma brevispina. The sequence goes on from JAMKCH010008549.1 coordinate 22,876, forward strand.
AAAAAAAAGTTTTTGTCAAGCTTCCAGACTAGGTGGCACCGTGGCAGATAGTACAAACTTACCATTGTTGGAATCCTTAAGTAAGACAAATAACGTGGTATACTTAGAAAATAAAGGTATGTTTTTAGCCTCTGCAAAGCTGGTAATTGACTAGTAAACAAGAACCTGTGAATGTAGAACTCAAAAGTATCTATGTGTCGCAAAAAGAAGGAATGTTGTAATGAATATAGTAATATCGAGATCTCCAAGAATCAACGGTGCTGGACCCTGGAAAACGTCCTTCACAATATGAAATAGTCCGGGAAATTGCGCCATGTACGGTACGCTCATCATTAGTTGGTCCGTCGTTCAAGAGAGTCAAGTTAAAAGGTCATATTCGTGAGGGGCCTCTTTCAACATGGCGGACATAAATATTTTCAGCTTGTATTAAAATTATATACAAGAGGGATCCCGGTTCTAATTAAACATATGAAAAATATGCATTTTGAGCATTACCAATAGCAGGTATAGTTTACTCATACGGGAGCGGTCATTATTTATGCCGGGGGGGGGGATGGAGGATTCAACTTTTTTTCGGCCATAGTATTTTTCGCGTTCCCCCCCTCGCTTCCGTTCAAAAGTATTTCGCGTTCCCCACCTTGATCATGCTGATTTTCCCATTTTAAAAGTTCATGTTCCCCCCTGTCGCGTGTGATGAAAAATTTCACGTTCCCCCCTCTCTCTTACCAAAAATTTTCGGGTTCCCCCCCTCAAATCCTCCATTCCGCCCCCTGGCATAAATCATGGACCCCTCCCTAAAACTGTGGCAAAAAATCTCAATTTTGAAAATTGGGCCGCTATCAAAAAATGTGCTGTTATTGCTTTAATAACCTGTGGTCCTTATCAATATTCCATTAATTTTATCCCCATGTCAAACAAAATGTAAAACATTCTGTATTCATTCCTCTTCCGATCTATTTGAGCCCATTTTGAGATGAATCTGTGTATTCTAAATACGTTCCACAGATGACCTTAACCATTTTTAAGCCTACTCTGTTCTATTATCTAATGTAATCTATTCTCTCCAATGTTTATAGATTAAGATTGATCAGGCACAGTTTTTTTATTTTAAATATATATAGGACAAACAAAAGTAATTGTCCTAGATTATAGCAAACTATATTCTTTCAATCTCCAAAGACCAGGTGAACATGTCTCTATACTTTTAACCGTATTGAACATTTACAATTTGACCTTGTTAATTTATCCCCTTAATATAACCTCCAAAACATCAAAATTGGGGGGGGTGCTTTCGGGGCCGCCGCCCCCTGGGGTTCAGGCCAACATGCAAAATTCAGCCTATTTTCGGTCCTTGCCGCCACCCGGGGTCTCCCTCAAAAAGCCAGGTCTGGATACGCCGGTGACTTGGGGCAAGATTTCATAATTCTACCGCGTACTATTACATCACTGAATCCGTGTGTAAAAATATAACCCGTGCTTAATAATTGAGCCAAAACACCAACCTACGCGCGTTCGTTCCGGATGCCAGTTTGTACACTTTCCTCCCTGACTGAAACTTTTGCTTGTTTTACTTAGGGAGAGTAACTCCAATCCACTCGAAAAAGCCTTTTAAATCGAAACTTTGAACCGAATGAATTGGATTAGAGCCGATTCCGATCCGTATGGTATTGGAGAGGTTGCGAAGAATCATAAACGTCCTGACGCGACCCCCTATTCTTACCCTTTCTATTGAAAATCGTGTGCACAGGATAGAATGTACAACTTCAAAAACATAGGCAAGCTAGCGTGAGCAATGCAAAACACGGTTGATACTAATTTCTCTGGCTACATGGAAATTGTGAATAGGACTATGAAACAACAGCATAGTCTGTGTCATCCCGCATTTTGTTCGCACTTGTCGGCAATGCGATAAATGGCTCGATGAGGGGAAGAAAGCGTTGTTACTCGGACCATCGTTATCAATGTTTTAACTAAAATTGTAGCACAGAATTCTCTTGCCCCTGGCAATGCCCAGTTTGGTAACACAATCCCACCTCTCTTTGGTACCTCTCTTCGCACAATCCTTGTGACCTGCATAATGGCAGAAAACCAAATACAAATATTTTCTAAAAATTTGTATTGCCATGTCACTCAAAGACCTTTTGTCGCGTGCTAATCTAGTCGCAGCTTTCTACTACGTACAAACTGGCCCGTTGGTTTGTAAGGTTATTTTGCTGGTTTTCCAAATTTTGTGACGCCCTTCGTGTTAAAATAAAGTACTGAGTATCGCCGAAAAAAAACCTTTAAATAGTAGGGGGAAAAGAAAAAAACATCACCACCGCTTAGTGCTACGTACTAAATCTCATCTTTAGGGGGCGGTTATCCCGTTATATTTGGAAATTTCGAGGAGCGATTTCAGATATTTCTTAAAATGTCACCTATACATATCATATACCATCATGTAGGCCTTGACCTTGAACTTTCAAATCGGTATTAATTTTCACCTTTGTTGCCATGGTAACCATGCTAGGCCTGTGATTGGCTAAATTTTTGAACAAACGTAACTCAAACACCGTTTGACGTACATTAATGGGGTTTGGGGGAGAATGTTCCCTGGGAGATTCCGGAGGAAACCATGTTCTCGGATTTTTGAATTGGTTGCCATGGTAACCGGGAGCCAGGCTTTTTTTTACTGAATAACTTAACAAGGAAGGGGAAATTCAAAAATCGGAAAACATGGCTTTCTAGAGCTTGGTCTTCTTAATATCTGTGCCAAATTTCATTCCTATACCATTTTCGTTTTCTAGTTACGTTTGTTTGAAAATTGCTATTTTGCGCTTTTTTTACGAACTGAGATATAGGCCTTTAAAGTTTGTGCTACGCTGAGGGCGCTATTTATACGAATTATGTAATTGTTTTACATTTTCATGTGTAGTACTAATTATCATAATTTTTATTCAAAGTTTGGTTGAAAAAGATGCATTCATTGCTTTGTTATTAATTTTTAAAATACTTTTGTTAAATATAGCAGGGTGAGGAAATAAAGGAATACATCAGAAATGTATTGCAGTATGTTAAAAGTGAGCTATATTTATTCTTTATCATTTTATTTAATAATTCAATACACAGCTTTAAAAAGAAACACAACCCACAGCTATAATTATTTGTTGAAAAATATTGTTAATTATTACTGATTACTTTGATCAGTCGTATCTTCGGAACCAAGAGTCGGATTTTAGTCAAATAAAAAGTATTTCAAAGCTAAGACCTTACCGCGTATTGCTATTACAATATCTCACTTTTTTGCAGTGGAAAAAAAATTCCCATTAGGAACGGGATAACCCCCCAAAGCTTTATAAAAGCAATGCGCACGGGAAGCTGAGACAATATATTGATTTTTGGCATTACATAAGAAAGTTGCACATATTTTCTTTTTGTGGGCCGCCAGCTATATAGCTGGAGGACCACTTAGCAATCCGTTGTGCGTGTGTATGTGTGGATGTGTGTGTGTGTGTGTGTGTATGGATGTGTGTGTCTCTAAAATGTTTTTTTTTTTAAATTGACCTCAATTGAAAAAAGTTCAAACTTGTGTCATAGGTGCACCACGGGATCCCTCATATGTTGATATAGTCAAACGTCATATGCCAAGGTCAAAGGACATGTTAGGTCAAGTTGAAAAATATGCTAAAATGTTAAGTTTTTTAAAAATTGCATTAAGTTTTTTTTTAAATTGACCTCAATTGAAAAGTTGAAGTTCAATTGGAACCGAACTTGTGTCATAGGTGCACCATGAGATCCCTCATATGATGATGAGGTCAAAGATCATGTGCCTAGGTCAAAGGTCATGTGGGGTCACGTTGAAAAATAGGCTAAAAAATAATATTGACCTCAATTGAATAGTTGAAGTTAAATTGCAACCTTGTGTCATAGGTGCACCATGGGATCCCTCATATGTTGATGAGGTCATGTGAGGTCAAGTTAAAAAAATTACTAAAAATGTAAAATTGACCTCAATTGAAAAGTTGGGGGGATGAAATATCAATCCAATAAAATGGCAGTTCAGCATAAATAAGATCAATTGCATGGCTTCAAATTTATAGACGTTTACCCACCTCTTCATCGTGAAATTCTCTATTCGGTATCAACTTTTCACGTTCCATATCGTTTTCCTTTACCCCTGTGTTAAAATCGGCACCCGTAACTGGAACTGTTGGAATATCTGCAGTTCCATTCCCGAGATCCACTTCATTACTTTGGGTGTTCGCCATGCTTCATTAGCTTCTACGTAGAACGGAATACCTGTAAAAAAGGACGTTGTGGACGTTTCGAAAACCCAGGCGTATGCCGATGCAGATGCAGTGATGCAGTCAGAGCGCTGCCCCGCTGCAGTTCAAGAATGTGACCGATATCAATCGAGTGGGCTTTCAACTTATGCGGTCACATTTCTGAACACAGCTGGGCATGGGCGCTCTCACTGCATCACCGCATCTGCATACGCCCGGTTTTCTAAACTTCGTACTTACGAGGTTTAGAAAACCGGGCGTATGCAGATGCAGATGCGGTGATGCAGTGAGGTGACCGATATCGAACGAGTGGACTTTGAGCATATGCATTTCTAAACATACTGGGCATGGGCGCTCTCACTACTTAACCGCATCTGTATCTGCCCGGTTTTCTAAACCGCGTGACTGTGATTATGGTTAAGGGGCCATGTATATATAAAAAGATGATTCAGTATTTTTCTGCCATGCACTACAGAAATTTCACGAATGCGTTTCTATGGGGACTAGTACAGCAAACCAAGTTCAAAATGTTTTAGGTTTTCTGTTTGTATGTCAAATAAACTTTCCAAAACTAAGTGCAAATTTAGAGACATTTGTAAAGAGTCAAAATTTAAAAATTGCAAAGATTCTGAATTTGAAACACTGCCCACCATGTAAACCTTACCACAGCTAATTGCATCCTACATTGGCCACTAGACAAGACGGCCTAAAACCTAACACTTTGAAATGTTCACAATATAAAAATGCCAGGTTTGAAGTTTGATTATCGAAAGTTATTTGGGTAAAAAATACTGCAGTAAAAATAAGTATCATTTTTCAAACGCAGTAATAAGGCGGAAATAATTTCTTTTAGAACAAAACGGTATATTCCATCTTATGGGATAATAATATTGGCATCGTGCCAATAGTTATATCAAACACATTTCTTGTTTCAAGACTTAAACAACGGGAGGAACCAGGTGGGGTTGAAGGTCAACATGAGCAAGACCAAAATCATGTTCAACAACTTTGTCATGAAAAACAAATCTGTATCCACCAAACAGCAGTGGAAGAGGTAGATGAATATGCCTACTTGGGTCAAGTAGTGAAAATGAACCACAACCACTTTGACGAAGTTAGAAGAAGAGTAAGATCAGGATGGAGTGCTTTTGGGAAATTAAACGAGATGATGCGGATCAACATGCCGGTTTGTCTTAAAAGGAAAGATTTTAACCAATGTGTCCTCCCGGCCATTACGGCTCTGAAACTTGGGATCCCTCATGATGATGAGGTCCAAAGATCATGTGCCTATAGGTCAAGGTCATGGGGGTCACGTTGAAAAATAGGCTAAAAAATATATTGACCTCATGAAATATTGAAGTAAATTGCAAACTTGTGTCATAGGTGCACCATGGATCCCTATATGTTGATGAGGTCAGTGAGGTCCAATGTTAAAAAAAAAATTACTAAAAAGGGTAAAAATTGACTCAATTGAAAAGTTGGGGGATGAAAATATCATCCAAAAAATGGCAGTTCAGCATAAATAAGATCAATGTGCATGGCTTCAAATATGACCGTTTACCACCCTCTTCATCGTGAAATTCTCTATTCGGTATCAACTTTTCACGTTCCATATCGTTTTCCTTTACCCCTGTGTTAAAATCGGCACCCGTAACTGGAACTGTTGGAATATCTGCGAGTTCCACCCGAGATCCACTTCATACTTGGGTGTGCGCATGCTCATTAGCTTCTAGTAGAACGGAATACCTGTAAAAAAGGACGTTGTGGACGTTTAGAAAACCGGACGTATTGCCCGATGCAGATGCAGTGATGCAGTCAGAGCGCTGCCCCGCTTGCGTTCAAGAATGTGACCGATATCACTCGAGGGGGGACTTTGAACTTGTGCGGTCACATTTCTGAACACAGATGGGCAAGGGCGCTCTCACTGCTCACCGCATCGGCATACGACCGACGGTTTCTAAAACTTAGTACTTTACGAGGTTTAGAAAACCGGGCGTATGCAGATGCAGATGCGGTTTGCGGTGATGCAGTGAGGTGACCGATGATCGAAAGATGGACTTTGAGCATATGCATTTCTAAAAAATACTGGGCTATGGGCGCTCTCACTACTTAACCGCATCTGTATCTGCCCGGTTTTTTAAACAGCGTGACTGTGATTATGGTTAAGGGGCCATGTATATATAAAAAGGATGATTCGTATTTTTCTGCATGAACTACAGAATTTCACGAATACGTTTCTATGGGCTAGTACAGCAAACCAAGTTCCAAAATGTTTTAGGTTTTCTGTTTGTCTGTCAATAAACTTTCAAAAACTAAGTGCAAATTTAGCGACATTTGTAAAGAGTTAACATTTAAAAAATTCAAAAGGGGGGGATTCTGAATTTGTGAAACATGCCACCATCTATATAAACCGTACACAGCTAATTGAATCCACATGGCAACTAGAACAAGACCAGGCCTAAAACCTAAAACTTTGAAATGTTCACAATATAAAAATGCCAGGTTGAAGTTTGATTATCGAAAGTTATTTGGGTTAAAAATAAAAAACTGCAGTAAAAATAAGTATCATTTTTCCAAACGCACAGTAATAAGGCGGAAATATTTCCTTTAAACAAACGGTATTATTCCATCTATGGATAGAATATTGCATCGGCAATAGTTATATCAAACACATTTATTGTTTCAAGACTGAAAAAGGGAGGAACAAGGTGGGCGTTGAAGGTCAAACAGAGCAAGACCAAAAATCATGTCAAAACTTGGTCATGAAAAACAAATCTTTATCACCAAAACAGCAGTGGAAGAGGTAATGATATGCCTACTTGGGTCAGTAGTGAAAATGAACCACCAACCACTTTGACGAAGTTAGAAGACGAGTAAGTCAGGAGGGAGTGGTTTTGAGGAAATTAACGAGATGATGCGGATCAACATGCCGTGTCTTAAAAAAGGAAAGAATTTTACCAATGTGTCCTCCCGGCCATTACGGCTCTGAAACTTGGGTTATGACTCAGAAAATGGAGCAGAAGTTGAAGGTGGCTTAGCCAGCATGGAAAGGAGCACGCTTGGAATCACTGAAAGATATCGAAATACAACAGCACACACTGGATAAGATATATGGTCGAAATGTTTTAATAATATAAAGGACCCGTGCAAAAAATAGTGCATCCAAAAAAGAAGTGCCAGGCAGGGGTAACAGCGGGGGGGGGGGGGGGGGGGGCAGGGGGGCGGAACTGACGACTTTGGCCGGGAAAAAATTGCAAAATCATGTAATCGCCGTTTTTTTAGCCCTCTGACCGGGGAAAAATTGTCTTTTGCCCCCCTCTGGAGGGAAAATTCCCAAGACTGGGAAAATTCCCCATTCAGAGCGGGGGTAGGCCCGATACGCACATGCACAGTGAGGGAGCGGAACCCCTCCCCAATTAAATAAAAAACGGAAAGAAAAAACTAAAATTGCTTTAAAAAGGCCAAAATATAGATTTTGCGAGCGGAGCGAGCGAAAAAAAGTATGGGGTTTAGTGCTACTTTGTCAAATCCTCCCCCCTTTTTTTTTTGGGGGGGGGAGGGGCGAAATTCGGGGATAAAAGTCCCCGTTTGAAAAAAATCGCCCCTCACCTGGAAAAAAATCATGGTTACGGACCTGAAAGAATATTAAAACACGTACACAGACACCACTAACCGACACACCCATCTAACAGGCTGTGGTGTTATTTGTACATCGTAAAATGAATGAAACGCAGTGCGCAGAATGTTTTCTCCTGCATGCACCGCATCTGCATACTCCCGGTTTTCTAAACTTCGTACTTACGAGGTTTAGAAAACCGGGGCGGTTTTCATGATGCAGATGCGTGATGCAGTGAGGTACCGATATCGAACGAGTGGACTTTGAGCATATGCATTTCTAAACAGACTGGGCATGGGCGCATCTCACGACTAACCGCATCTTTATCTGCCCCCGGTTTCTAAACCGCGTGACTTGTGATTATGGTTACGGGGCCATGTATATATAAAAAGATGAAAAAAATCAGTAATTTTTCTGCCTGCACTACAGAAATTTCACGAATGCGTTTCTATGGGACTAGTACAAGCACAACCAAGTTCAAATGTTTTTAGGTTCCTTGTTGCTGTCAAATAACTTTCCAAACTAGTGCAAATTAGAGACATGTGTAAGAGTCAAATTTAAAAATTGCAATATTCTGAATTTGAAACACTGCCCACCATTTAACCTTACCACAGCTATGTGCATCCTACCTTGGCCACTAGACAAGACGGCCTAAAACCTAACCCTTGAAATGTTCACAATATAAAAATGCCAGGTTTGAAGTTTGATTATCGAAAAGTTATTTGGGTAAAAATCCTGCGTAAAACTAAGTATCATTTTAAACCGCCGTAAAAAGGCGAAATAATTTCTTTTAGAACAAAACGGTATATTCCATCTTATTGGATAATAATATTGGGGGGTCCCATCGTGCCAATAGTTATATCAAACACTTTCTTTTTCAATACTTCAACACAAACGGGAGAAACCAGGTGGGGTTGGATGTCAACATGAGCAAGACCCAAAATCATGTTCAACAACTTTGTCATGAAAAAATTGTACCAACCATAACAGCAGTGAAGAGGTAGATGCATATGCCTACTTGGTCCAAGTCTTGTAACAAATGAACCACAACCACTTTGACGAAGTTAGAAGAAGAGTAAGATCATGATGGATGCTTTTGGGAAATTAACGAATGATGCGGATCAACATGCCGGTTTGTCTTAAAAGGAAAGAGTTTTACCAATGTGTCCTCCCCGGCCATTACGGCTCTGAAACTTGGGCTATGACTCAGAAAATGGAGCATAGTTGAAGGTGGCTTAGCACAGCATGGAAGGACAACGCTTGGAATCACTGAAATATATCGAAATACACAGCACAGCAACTGGATAAATATATGGTCAAATGTTATAATAGTAAGTCCACAGTGGCAAAATAATATATGGCAATCCCAAAAAGAATTGCCAGTGCAGTGGCAGTAACAGCGGGGGGGGGGGGGGGGGGGGCAGGGGGTTCAACCTGACGACTTTGGCCGGGGAAAAAACTTGCAAAAATCAGGCTAAATCAGCCGTTTTTTTAGACCCTCTGACACGGAAAATTGGTCTTTTGACCCCCTGAGAGGGAAAATTTCCCAAGATGGAATTTGCCCCCTCAGAGCGGGTCGGCCCGTTACGCCACTCCAGTGAGGGGAGCGGACCCCTCCCCAATTAAAAACGGAAAAACAAAACTAAATTGCTTTAAAAAGGCCAATATAGATTTGCGAGGCGGAGCGAGCGAAAAAAAGTAGGGGTTTATGCTACTTTGTCAAATCCTCCCCCCTTTTTTTTTGGGGGTTGAGGGGGCGAATTCGGGGATAAAATCCCCGTTTGAAAACAATCGCCCCTCCCCTGAAAAAAATCCTGGTTACGGACCGACACATTATTAATACACGTACCAGACACACTACCCTACCCGACACACCCGATCTAATGCTTGTGGGTTATTTGTCATCGTAAAATGAAACGCAGTGCGCAGAATGCCTTCTCGCTTTAATTATCTTCTATAACCCTTAAGTGAGACCATTCATGAACTTAATATTAATCAGTGAAATCATTAACTATTCAAAATGGTTCCAAAATGGCTGTAATTCATTACTACATTTAGCCAAGATTAATGTTTGATTATATCGACTATTTAAGCCACTATAAGGGAGTCAAAAATATTTGAAAATTGCAGAAGCAATATAAACGTTGAAGGATAAGTTGTAGAATTCTCGCTAAGTTATATTTTACAACTGAAAACTTTACAGAAAAGGTTCGTACGGGAGAGTAATGACTACAATATACGATTTTGTTTATGGGTTGCTTTTGTGCTTATAACTTGAAGGGTATGTCGGAGACCTATTCTTGTACAGACATGCTCTATATTAAATTGGATGGGATCATTTTTGCGATTTTCTGATTTTGCAACATCACTGATAGTTGTCTTATCTCATTCTGAGCAGGTTAAATATCTAAGCGGCATACTTAATGGGCGTCCAATATGGCTGCCAATGTCAAAGAGCCATGCCAGGCATATTAGACACCATCTTGGATTACGCTGATTACCTAATGATATGTAAACCGATCTGATTTACAGGGATATACGCAAACTTACAATTAGGTTTAAATAAAGTTATCAATTATGCCATCTTAGAGTATCAGAGCCATGTTCGATGATAAAGAAGAACTACTTTTCACAATTTTTGAAAAATATTTATCTCATGCTTATTGATTTCTTGACTCTCAACACCCCCGGGGACCAAAACATCAGGACAATACCATGTAACCAATCTTCAATAAAAGTAGATCACGATCAGGCAGTCTATTTTTATGTACTGGATGGGTATGTTCAATTTTTGGATTCATTGATTACCTGAGTACAAAAATATAGTTAATTGGTAACAATGACTTGTTAAAGTTAAAACTTTAAAAAGTTTAGAGAGACGTTTGAAATGCATACAATCTAAAGCAAGAATAATATCAGCTATCAATTATCTACAATTTGAACTATACCTATTGGGATTATGATATGATATGGTGCATTTAGGCCAGTGTTAAATTAAAATGTTGGACGCGGACACATGCACTGTTAGAAAAAAATAACGTTATAAAGGTCAGAATACCGGAATCCAGCTGCCAGTATTATACCGTTAAAATACGGTGCATCGTAGAAAGTCAATTTACTGTATTTAAGAGATTCTGAGAATTTTAATGACTTTAACACAAAAGTATTGTTTCATATCAAACACGATTAAAGCATCAAACTCTCTTCAATCATAACGGCAAACTCCATACAATGATGTTATGAGATTCCATTTCCTAGTCTCACTTACATAACTAAGCTTTAGCAATTCAGTATGGAACATAAGTTAACAGTGCCTAATAATACGAACGAAACCAGTTGAGGTGGCAGAATAAAATAACCATTTTCCTGGATAATGTTTGTTATGAGTTTTACATCCGGTGATTCAAATTTTCTGAATTTATCACTTACCGTAAAACGCAATAAAGCGAAGTAGTGTGAAGAGTCGAAGAGATCACGACGAGTAAAGTATCAGTGACGCAGCAAGAACGTTAATAAAATACCATTCGTGTACATATCCCGGAGTAGATGTGTAGTCTTTGTGTCAAATACATCCGCTTGGCAAGGGATACGAGAAGATATGCCCTGTAATCGTGGCAATTTGCATGAAGAAAACGTATAGGCGAGAGATTAGGGTGGTATTATGATTGAGGTGGCAAGTCATGCCTTACAAGCTCTTTTGGTATTTTGGAAAGTAGGGTGCTGACAACACATAGAACACAAATTACCCAGGAATCCCGTTTGGGAAAATATTCACCAAAATGGCGTCTTCAAAATGGCCAGCATTCTTAAAATGGTTCGAAGCAATCCACGATTTGAACACCGTGTAACTATTTTTTTTATAAAGTTGATAATGCACTACTATGAATTAACATGATTCAGTAGATTAAAACTACAGGGCGCTATCCAAAAAATGGCCACCAAATATATTTTGAATACTACTTATGATTAAAATGCTCCAATTTGAGTTGTTTTTGTAACGGTTAATGACATGGGGGTGGTGAAATGTTTACACAAGTTAACGTTGATGGTATTTGAAGTTAGTATGGATCCAGACAACCATCACTAACCAAAATTACCTGCCCCTTACCCTGGAGAACACTTTATAATTACCTCTTCAATATGGCCTCTATTCTGTGTGTCTGGGATATAGGATTTCCTTATTATGCATTTTATTACCAAAAGGGAACAAGTTTGCTATCAATTTGATTAAGTTGTGTTAATAATTGAAGTAATATGTGATTCCTTATTCATAGTCCAACTGTACTTGTTTTGGAAGTTTGGAAGTTATTGTGGGGGACATGTTGTGCTAAATGATTACCATTTTTAGAAAGTACTAGGTTCTGACACATTTTAAAACTAGCATTTACCCAGAATTCCTTTTGGGAACATTTGCTAAGGCGTCTTCTAATGGACACTAATCTGTATCATCCGGTATACTGTTTCAGTATCTGTATCACATTTCTACCATTTTTAAAATAAAACTTAATTGATTAACGATGAGTAGTACTCCACGCCTATGTAATTAACCAATTAATGTTCACTTGCAGTAACACAACACTAGCGAGCACTTAGATACTGGCCGCCAATATGCTTTGAACACAATTTATAACTAAGGAAGTCAATATGCATCTGAATAGGCCGGCAATGGAATCAAGCAGAAAAACGACCTGCGTTCTGAACCGGACAATTTACCATAGAGCCTCACCAACGGTGAAGAAAGCAGGAAAAGCGAAGGAACGCAGAAATGGTGGGGAGGAAGAACAGTGAGGAAGAAGTGAGGGGAAAAGGGATAAGAGGGCGGGAAGGCAAGTCTGACCGTATTATTATTTTAATAGTGAATATATAGCACAGCCAAGATATTCACTTTCTTGGAGGCCGTTCAAGTGGTGTGAAAGAATAGGCTCAAAAACAGTCATGCAAAGGACAGTCACGGGAAAAATGAAAGGTTTGTAATAAGTATTTGAGCTCAAAGTTCGGCAACAATGGAGGCGATGGATGAAAGTCATATATTTCATCAGGACATGTTTGCACTCTCATAAAAAGCCTGGTATATCCCATATCTTTGAAGCTCTTTTTCGATGATCTCAAGTTCAAGCTCCATATAGAGAACGATTTCATGCAAGCTCGAATAGACAAGATGGTAGACTTGGGCGGTCTATGCACATTGTCCAAATGTTATGGAGTTCTTGTGACAGCATGTGGCAAGGTATTTGAAATCCCGTCAGCATGCTTGAGTTCAGTAGAATGTTAGAAAGATGGGGAGGTGGGTGTGATTGAGATTCCTCATTGACAGTGCATACTTAAGTCGTCATAGCATTAAAGAGACGAACCCGAGCTGGACAGCAGTGGAAAAATATATCGTACGCAACTGCATTGTAGTCCTTTTCCAGGAATTCGTTTCAAGGATCTTTGCAGCATAGAACTGTGATTATTACGTGCGGCAGTAGCTTATCTGACATTTGCAGGGATTAATTCTGGGGCCAAAATTAATGCCTCAAAAGAGTTGTGCGCACGAGAGTTCTTGATGCTCTTGACCCAATTCTCTATTGGTTGTGTTGTTGTAGGTAAATAAGGAATCGGATAGACCAAGTTTGGCATTGAAGCCACCTTCTAGTATATAGTATATAGGAGGTTGTGAGCAGGGATGGCATCTACGTTGTTGGATAATTCTTGGTAGAAATATAAATGTACAACTTCTTCTATTAGGAGTATTGTGAGTGGTGCAACAGCAGAAACGGCAGTTACTGGATTTCTCAACAGAGCAACTTTCAGTATGTTACGATGTTCTTACAGGCAATTGATGTTGAAAGTGTTAATGAAGAAAAGAACCACACGCACACACAAAATTCTGTTACTTTCTAACTACATCCACTACACTATCCAAATTTGATGCAGTCCAGAGACGTGCCATTTCCATCATTGATATCCCTGAGAGTGAGTTCACGTCACCTCTCATCACATCCAACCACTGGGTCATTGCAGGATGGTTGGAATTGTCACTCTTTTCCACCGCATGTTTTATGGACAAGCACCAGATCTCCTCAGCCCGCTGCTACCTGAGCTGCTCTCAGTTGACCCTCGCCTTAGGCGCTCAGTCAGGTCTAATGACCTTGCTGTGAAAATATCAAGGCCCAACTTGGCCTCCCACAGAAGATCATTTCTCCCTTCCTGCTCATGTAACATAAAACAAGAACTAGTAGAACTTCAAAAGGGAGGTAAATTGCTATCTTGTCGCCAGTCCGTCAGCTTTACTAATTAGACAACTGCTCTTAATGCCTAGATTAGCTTTGACATAAAAATGCAAAAGAGTGAAAGAATCCCTCTCCAAAAGAGTGAAATTCATAAAATTCATACCAAAAGAGTGACAAACCACTCCAAATGAGTGAAAATCAATACAAAAGAGTCAAAATTGTATTGCATACGGTGATCACTGTAGCTGAGTGAAATTTCATTCAATGTTAGAGATTATTTATTCTAAGTTAATTGTAAGAAAATAAAACATTTGGAAAGCGATTTTTTTATTAAGAGGGTATCAGTGCATTTTTTTTCCAATGTGCCATTGTGTATTGCCATTTTTCTGTGTAATTTTTCTAGAATCAATCGCTGGGGAAAACATTTACATTTACACACACAACCAAAGACACATACACACTTGTTTTCAACTCGCTAAATCAACTTGCACAAATGTGGCATAATGGCTTCCCAAAGAGATGTATGCCAAACCAAAAACGATGGCCCAAACTATGATATGACGTGCCTATGCTCATTCTAAATGTTGTTTTGCCCTTTCCAGGAGAAGTCGCCCATCTATAATATAATTCAAGATCTTTGGTCCTGACACAAGATTCACATTTTGAATTTTGGCATTTTGAAATCCCACAAGTGGATTCTAATGTCACGTTACTGTAAATATTTGCACATTTATTAAAAAGTACTTAAACAAATGTTTAACAAAAAATGGTAAAAAGGTTTTAAACGAACAAGACTATCCCAAAATACCAAACATTAAAAAAATACCAACATTAGCTTATATGTGACATTTCCCCTCGCAAGACAATTACTTTGCAAAAACAAGTTCAAATTGGCCTTTTAATCAGTAATGGTCATTCATGTACATTGGTGCCATTTTTCCAACTCCGCCTCTTGTAATATGCTTACTGTAATTGTCAGGTGTTTGTTAAAATCGTAGGTGCTACTTATCAAAATTTATTATAAAAAAATTCAAATCTAGATTATGTCAGAACGCAATATTGAAACGATAACCAAAAACACAGAATGGCGGCCATTTTGAATATGTTCCCAACAGGATTTTTTGGGTAATTTTGTGGTTTGTGACTTTGTCACATCTTACTTCCAAAATACTACCAATCATTTTGCTTGTATTATATATGACATTTCACCACCACCGCCCCCCATCAATTACTTTAACAAAAAGAAGCTTAGCACATGGGCGGCCATTTTGGGCAAGCGCCCTCTGGTGTTATGCTAGTGAATCACATGTTCATTTTATAGGAGTGTACTTAATCACATTGATCGAACTTCGAACTTTTTTTAAGAATGCAGCAAACCATATACCCAAACACACAGCATGGCGGCCATTTTGAAGACGTCCGATTTGCCATACGTAAATAGCATTGTGAAAAGATAACTGTTTGGGGTTGAAGGTTGTATTTATAGCGTTGTAAACGTTGTATATTAACCATGCCATGTAACAAACACTCGGTTTTACAACCAGTAACAGTCCAACATGAACAAACACCGGGGCATGACATGGTATACATGTTGGCTCTTACAATACTGAATACTTGCGGATCTTGTTTTGATTTACTTTAATTGTTTTGACTATGTTTGGTATTTCAAATCTTGGTCTGATACTATTTCCAAATTTAGTATAAATTTGCGATTCCATTATTTGTCAGTAGACAAAATCATAGTGACTTTGGTTTGATCTTGATTACTTCCACTTAATACAGTTAAAGAATTTTGTCAATTTCATGAAATCATGC
>JAMKCH010008550.1:0-30569 GCA_023653785.1 Ophioderma brevispina
TATACTCAAATGTGCTGGGATATATGGATGAACTGGGAAAGCAGCTACACAATATATATAACACATCATAATGATAAAGTGCACACAAGGGTGACTGTACTTAAATTAAACTACAAATAGGCCAATCACACACTGAACAGGGAATATTACTTCATATTGACCATTGTTGAAGAGGGAATATCAAAACACAAGTGGTGGTCTTCAGACAGTTCCAGGCAGTTGAACTACACTCAAGGCTGGTGTTCTCTAAGGGGTTCTAACTTTAAACCCAGGTTTAAACCCAAGGTTAGTGCTTTATAAATGGACCTTTTTTCCACACAGCTGTTTGAAAGTCTCATTTATTATGACAAAACCAGAATACAACAAACAATATCAAGGGTGACACACTTTTGACAACCAATGTGGACTATTTATACCACTGGCTTTATACTGTGTTAATTTTATGAATTTTCATTGCGGGTAAATGTGATTTTTTCTTTAAAATCTTATTTAACGTGTCTCTCTATGGAAAATGGGCATATAGAGGGCGCTATATGACCTTTGATGCCCTTTGTAGGCCTATATGGCAAGATTCTTGCAATGGATGTTTCTGATTTTTGCAGAGGTGATAGCTCTTGCATATCCCTACTTATATCAGGTGTCAAAATTGTGTCGCCACTGCTTAATATTGCTCCAAAAATAAAAGAGACGATTTGCATGGGGTCAAACAGCTGTGTCCATCCAACATACTCTGAAAGTAGATGTAACAAGTGAGAAAATTCCTCATGGATGGGTCAGAACAACCTGCCCATGAAGAAATGTTTTCACTTCAGTTACATCACTCCTTCAGAGTATGTTATAAAAAGAGGTCCGTTCATCACAGACCAATCCTGGTTTGAACCTGGTTTTAAAGTTAGACTCTATTTGAGAATACCAACCTTAGTGTATATAGTAAAAGACCCACAGTCCAATGCCCAGTTCCACTATTGTACCTTCAAGTAATGCCACACAACCCAACTACCGTGTTTTTAATTTGATGCCACTACCAAAATGCATCACTTCCGATTTCTGGGTGATGGTTTGTAATGTAACTGCAGCATGATGGTACAGTTAATTTCCAACTTTTGGTTGCAATCTGGTGCCATCAGGCAACCAACTCTTGTGTTTTAGATGCCCCAAGATGACTTATACCATCACATTGTTCTATGTCATGGATGGAGAGTTTTCGTTTCACCTTGTGGACATAAAGATTTGAGGTCTATTTAATATTCCCTGTGAGTCCCAAAGCTCCCTACAAAACATGACCAGACACATTCCAAACAAAAGGTCATTTTTCTCTATAGCTTGATCCTTGAATATGTTTATGAAATATCTTTTAGAAATAAGTTTTCAGACTCTTTAAAATCACTCTTGTGAATCACTAAATTATGAATTTATCAAATTATTTTAAGCTTGCCCAGAAACTAACCCTCGAATGTTATATCCCCATGGTTCTAGTAAATTTATTTGTAAAATTATAGTGTAAGCCTTAGAAGGAGCAAATATCTTCTGTTCTAGTATTTTTATTATCATCTTGTTTTGCCTATACCTCTATTAAAATAAGATTGTAAACACACTACAGTTGAATTATCAAAGACAATTGTAACCAAGGCTGCTACTAGTCTTCTACACAGCCTGTGTGAGTATGTATTCAATGGCACAGAACACACTGAAAATGCCTACAATTTGGTCATTGTCCAACAAAATTGACTTCACTCAAAATTAACATTTGACATCCCCGACAGGACTCTTACTGGATCAAGATCTAGTACTGTTCCCACCCTTTATCTCTTTCAGTATTTGTTAAAATTCATAAATTTTCTTGCATTTTTTCTGGAATTAGATGTAGATTGGAGCATGTGCTGTGTTTGCAAGTGTGAGGCTTAGAACCAAAACTGCTGCAAATGTACACAGTGATGTCAGTCTAGACTTTGTTTGCACAGGATAGCGGTGCAAACGTTTCAATAAGCTTAATTGAGCACTGCTTTGATTCTATGCTCTAAGGTCGTAATGCCTGTGTAGCATACTTCGTTGATGATACCTCAAACGAATGGCCCATTATCCACCCTGAAATGAGTCGACCATTGTCCAATCTACAAGCACATATGTCAGACTGCTGAATAGTGAAAAGTACAACTTTTATTCAATTGGAAGATATAGAGTTGTTAATACTGACTAATAAAAGCAAAAAACAAGAAGTACTTATTGAATGACATTGTCTCCTAACAGGGACATTGAAAATTAAAAATTAGAGGGACTGGTGCTTTTTAAACCCTGCTCTTTCATATGGATCTGATTTAAAAGAATATCCTACCCTATTTATGCAAAAACTTGATGCAGTTGGGCATGGGGAGCTTTGAGACTTCAGTGTTTCTAGTTAATTGGCCATCAGAAAATAAAATCCAATATACAAACACTGGACTCCATGCACACCTCTGAGAATGTGTTTCTCTATACCTTTGAAACACAAAAATAAGTAGCACACACAGAAGAGACACACAATCCTCCAATATCCAGATGATCTGCCATATCATGGGAGTCTGCAAGAGAAACAACAACAGATATTAAAGCAATAACAGCACATTTTTTGAAGAGTGACCCCAATTTTCAAAATTTGATATTTTTGCACAGTTATGTTGGTAATTGTCTAGGAAACTACAGTGGCGAACGAGGATGCTAAAAATGTGTATTTATCATAAAATAAGCAATTTTATAATTAGAATTGGGATCCCAGATTGTACTTAACGACAGAGCTGGAAATGTCCGTCCATGATGAAATAGTGCCACCTCAAGAAAATAACCTCTAACTTGACTTCCTGAACCAATAAAACAACTAATGGATGAGCATAGATACGTACATGGCGCTATTTCCCGGCTATTTCATATTGGAAGGCCGTTTCCAGCAGCCGTTGAATTATTATCGGAGATCTCTGATATTATTTATTCTAATTACAAAATTCATGGTTTACGACATAGACATTTTCGAGCTTAACCATTCACAGGTATAGTTTACTAGCCAATTACCAATGCAACCGTGTAAAAATATCAACATTTTTGAAAAATTGGGGACGCTCTTAAAAAAAATGTGCTATTATTGCTTTAATGGTTCAAGCTAACACTCGGGTGCAATCAACCTTTTTGTTTTGTTTTGTTCAAATCCTTGATAGCTCTTCAATAAAGAGTATAATATAAAGTAACTTTCCAGTAGGTCTAACTCCCAGTTAGTCAAATTCCCATTTCATCCAATTTACATTCTATCAATTTCCTTTTTGTCAAATCCCATCTTGTCCAATTCCATCCAATTTCCATTTTGTTTAATCCTTTCTTGTCCAATTCTCATTCCATCCCATTTCCATTGTGTCCAATTCCATCTGGTCCAATTCACATTCCATCCCATTCCCATTTTGTCCTATCCCATCTTGTCCATTCCATCCCAATTCCATTTTGTTTCCCGTCTTGTCCCACTTCTCATCCGTCCCAGTTCCATTTTGTCCATCCCTCTGTCCCAATTCACATCCCACCCATCCCATTTTGTCCAAGTACCATTATAGAGCCATTCCCATTATGTCTCAACCCATCGTGTCCATTCCCATCCTGTACCCTTCCATTTTGTCCATTCCCCTCTTGTCCAATTCCCATTCCATCCCATTCCCATTTTGTCCAATCCCATCGTATCCAATTCACCTTCCATGCCAATCCCTTTTGTCCAATCCCATCTTATCCAATTCACATTCATCCCATTCTCCATTTGTTCAATTCCCATCTTGTCCAATTCACATTCCATCCCATTCCCATTTTGTCCATTCCCATTTTGTCCAATTCACATTCCATCCCATTCCCAATTTTGTCCAATCCCATCTTGTCGCATTCACATTCCGATCCCATTCCCATTTTGTCCAATCCCATCTTGGCCATTCACAATCCATCCCTTCCCATTTTGTCCATTTCCCATCTTGTCCAATTCACATTCCATCCAATTTCCCATTTTGTCCAATCCCATCTTGTCCAATTCACATTCCATCCCATTCCCATTTGTTCAATTCCCATCTTGTCCAATTCACATTACCATCCCTTCCCTTTTGTCCAATCATCTTGTCCAATTCACATTCCATCCCATTCCCATTTTGTCCATTCCCACTTGTCCAATCACATTCCATCCCATTCCCATTATGTCCTATCCAATCTTGTCCAATTCACATTCCATCCCTTCCCATTTTGTCCAATCCCCTTTTGTCCAATTACCCTCCTATACAGTCCCATATTTTCCATCCATCTTGCCATTCGCATACACCCTTCCCATTTGTCATCCATCTGCCCCAATCACATCCAAAATATTCCCATTTTGTCAATCCATCTTGCCCAATTCACATCCCTCCATTCACACTTTGTCCAATCCTAACTTGTCCATTCACATTCCATTCCATTTCCTGTTGTCACTCCCCTCATCAATTTCCATTATTCTGTTCCTATTTTGGAGGACAAAATGGAAAATGGACCAAAAGGCATGGATCAAGTGGGAAAACCATTGGCACTAAACCCACCATATTATCACTGCTATTCCAAATACACACTTGTGATTTTTTTTCTCCATGCACCGGAAGACACTACCGGTGCACATGGGAGCTTCGTACATTTGTAATACTTTGCACACGCACTTGATGTAACTGATTTAACACCACACACCAGTACACATAATACAGCCAGGCTATTTACCTGTAGTATATTATTTTGACAGTCAAGGATTTAAAGTAACTGTTGTGTGAAGAAAGAAAGAATCAAATCAGGAACATGTGGTTAACTATTAGGTGTGTCTGTGGAATATTGATGCATTCATTAAGGGGAAAACAACTTTGGTTATCAGATTAACACTACTGTCACAAGAATGGCCTCTCTTTCCTGCGTTAGTGCTCGAGATCAGCTAATGAGTGATATGGGCGGGCCTATTTACTCTTAAGTGCAACTTGTTTGGAAGCTGACCAGGCAATCCACCCAATCAGATAACGATCTGTTGTTTATGGCTATGACCCTATTCAAAAAGCCGACGACCCGCACTTCTGTGGTTACGTACGATACCCCATTTGAGAACGAGAGCCATTTGTTTGTGACAGCTAAATAAATGCCAGAACAACAACCGTGGCCTTGTGTTAACGGGACATTCAGAGATTTCATGGGTAGATTTCTGATAATCTTACAATGATAAAGTTGCACCTTATCCTCACGATTTGGAATCAGCAGGTCAATTTTGCCTAGAAACCATCAAAACATTTTTGCGCAGACTTTTGTTTAAGGTCATATGGATCTTCAACTGGTTATTGAAAATGAATTATTATGTAATTAGCCATCAGAAATGCTGTATGAGTAGCAGTAATGGCACCATGTAGTTTTTGACCACCACCCATGCTCCAGAGGCATGTCTCCCTCACTAACATCAAAGGGCAGCTATTAATTGTTCTTAATCTTTTTTTGGACTTGAATTTTTCCTCTAACCTGAACCACAATAATGAAAATTTTATACTATTTTTAAAAGAGACGTACAAATTCAAACGCCGAGACCACTGTATCATAGTCCAACTCCTAACCACAAGACCCGCGAGGATTGGTGTGCCAGATTTGCAATTCTGATCCTTGAAACATTTATACCGCTAAATCGCTACTGGCTATTTGTGGTCAGCATTCATTTATACTGAATAGCTTCGCTCTTGAACGGTTGGCCCACAACCTATGCTCCGAGGGGGACAAGCATTATTGGTGGTCAAATTCTCACACTTGCCAGGTAATAACACTCAGAGGGGATGTATTTTACTCTTTGCACAGTTCACCATTTGCAGATAGAGCCTCACACTGGTATTAGAAATGAGGTTTATACCATCTGTCATTCACACTCTGCGGATCATTGGGTTTTTGTGTAGAAGAATTGTACTGTTGTGTACATGTTTTCCCATTCCATATTGGTTGGCCCAGTTCCTAGGCTCGCAGTGGTGAAATTGTTGTTAAGAGCGAATACACATTTTGTTCAACCCCCATAGAAATCTTGTGGAACTTGTACCACCTCAAATGCTACTCGTGTTTCAAAAAATTTGTTGGTTTGTTCCTGTGTGCCTAAAGTACCTTTTCACATGCAGTTAATCTTACAGAAATATAGAAAAATATCAAAGGCACAGAAACATGTGAGGCACTCATGTTAAAAATTTTAAGCAAAAGGTAGAATGTTTCAATTATATCCATGCCCTAAATTTTCACCTCTAGCGATTTAACCTACCGCATCTTAAACTTTACAACACATCGTTGGCTGCGCAAGACATACTGGGCTTTTAAAGCAATTTCACGATGAAGTTCTCTGGTATTACATTAATGCTCTGAGCTGTATGTTTTTAGCTTTAATTACTAGGCTGGTAATATTAGTTCCCATATAAATGAGCACCTCACGAGATGCATTATAGTGGTTAGGCAAGCATCTATTATTAAGTCACTTGATTATTTGGCTTTGCCTTTGTTTGGAAATGTTTAAACCTGTTTTTAAGATGCCAATAAATATGTATGGGTGGCATTTTCTATGAATATGGCCTTATAGCGCATGGGTTATACCATATTTTGAGTTCGCAAAATATTTTCTTATTTCCAAAACCAGTGGAGTTGGGGAGTCAACTCACACTATAACAGATTACTTTAGAATTTTTTATGTACGAATACTGACCCGGAACACCCATGGCCAGGTGCATTTTTTAGATTTTCGACAATACTACTTTATGTATCAGCATTTTCAAGTCCTTGCAAATATGTCATAATTCAGTTTTTAACAATTATAAAAAAAAAAACGCTCAAAATTATTTTAAAATTGTGAATTTAGAAACAAGCAGTATGAAACAAACTGATGGGCCCAATTTATCAAAAAAGTTTTAAAATATCAAATAGTTTGTAATTGCGCCATGACTGTCGCACAGTGGAATCAACTTTCTTGTACCATCCGACAAAATATTCAAAAGCTGATAAACATGATAGATTTCTGTGCTATGGTTTTAGGTTTCACAAGCAGACTCTATTACAATGGAAAATCCACTTTCCCCACCTAAAACTTTTTGACTACACTGAAAGTCAATGAAAAGATACTACATATTCTCTTTTGAATAGGCAACTTTGCTCACTTTAAATTGTTGTGTGAGCATCCCAATTTGTGTTCTCACTTACTGTATAGCGCATTAGTGACATCTGATACTCAGCATTCACTTTACATATGCAATCGCTTTACATACGCTTCAGACCACACCATCCTCGGCTGCAACGGGCTGCACAAAATCTGGAGCCTCCTGATGACCCAATCTCTGTTTTTGTTAGATAACCACCATATCTTGAAAATATATAAGAATCAATGCACAAAAACACAAGGACTCAGTTCTCTGCTATTAGAAAACCACAAATATTTTGATACAGAAAAAAATGCAGACCTTTATTTAATCAAACAGATAGCACAAAAAAAAAAAAGAGAAAGTATTTTAAGTGTGCCTATAATCCAGAAACAGCATCAAAATCTGTTCGAACAACTTAAATGACATAGTAAGTAGTAGTCTCGAGTGAGTTCTTTATTGTGGGAGTTCCAAGCTTACTGAAAACTAATAACAATGCATTATGGAAACAAGAATTACACAGTGCACAATTAAGATGCTGCCCCCCCCCCCCCCCCCACAACTGTGGTTTAATCACTTGAAAATATGCAAATGCAGTTCTATTAAATGTCCAAAAGTATACAACATCATGTCTATCACCATGCCATGTTAAGTTCATTGACTCTTCAGTTTAGTTGGTAGAGTGGATTAATGAATTTTCTTGAAAATATGCAAATGAGCTCATTATAATATTCTTACGATTCATCCAAAAAGTATACAGCACATGACCTCATGTTCTATCACTGCCCTAGAAGTTTGTTTACTATTTGGTTTAGTCAGTAGAGTGGATAATGAATTTTCTATTTAAGTAGACGTCCATCCAGACAGATGGGCATCCATCTGCATGATCACATAGGATGGATTCTGCAAGGGAGTCTAACTTTAGACCTGGGCTTAAGCAGGGTTAGTTCTACATGCGTGGACCTTTTCCCTTTCAAAAACACTGAAAGTTAAATGCAACAGGTGAGAAATTTCTCAGGGATGGGTGGGAGTGGCCATCCATGAGGAAATTCTCTCACCTGTTATCAGCACATTTTAGGGTAGGTTGAAGGAAAAAAGGTCCACTCATGTAGGGACTCTAACCCTGGTTTAAACCCAGGTCTATCGTTAGACTCCCTTTAAGCTTTCAGGATACCAGCCTTAGGCCTCCAACAACATGTTTTTGGAGCCCCCCCAAAATCATAAAGTACCACTCACCTGGTTTGATGATGCCAGAAGCTAATATAATGCCTACAGCAAGCTGTGTAAAATTATTACATGGGAGGATCCTCCGCGGCTGCATTAATCAAACACCACCGATTTGTCGTCATCTTTAGCCCATTGTTATAAGCTGCTCTAAGGAATGTTATGGTTGCTTCCTAACTTGATCTTTGTCTTTTTTTGGATCCTTCTTCGCTGTGTGAAATGGATCTTTCTGCAAGGTAAAAGTGGTATTTTTAAGAGTCTACATAATACTCCACCCATTTCAAACCATTACTTTTGACGGTATAGTTACAACTGCTCTACAATGCTGTTATTTTTGCTAATTTTTTGTTTGCAAATGCACATGAAAGTGACATTACACCAACTGACAAATGTTTTAGTTATAGTGTTACAGCATTCATGGCGTCGATACACAAAATAACTTGCACAAAAAAAAACAAAAATTTTCCCAAATTTGAAACACAAAAAATATCTACTAAATCGAGAGCATCAATCAACGATGCATGTAACCCTCGCTTACAATTATAGGCACAGAGGCGGCGAAGCTGGAGGGGCAAAAATGACATGATTAACTCAAGGGGGGGTGTTGGTGAAAAAAGAAATTAATGCAAAAAACTTGTTTTTGCCCCTTAGGCAACTTAAGTGTTAATACATCCGATGTAAAACCGATTGTAGGGAAGTATATCTATTTTTTTTTCATAGGGCCTATGTCTAACGTACAATTTGAAATTGTTGCCGAACCCCCAACAGACACCTGACACAAATCAACATGACAGTAGACCCTGACAAACCCACATAACACCTACCCTCAACATGAAACCAGTCTCCTGACACCCACCATGACAACCATCACCTGACACCCAACATGTGACACTCAACGTGACACCCATCATAAGACACCCAACATGATACTCGTCACCTGACACCCAACATTACACCTGTCAACCTGTGACTTGGCCCCAACATCACCCATTCACTGGCCCTCACATGAACCCGTCACCTGACAACCCAACTGACCCCGCCCACACATAACACCACATCACCTGACACCCAACATAACACCTGACACCCTCACATGACCCATCACCTGGCACCAAACTCTGAACACCCATCACCTGACACCCAACATGTCACCCAACATGACACCCAGCACCTGACACTGTACTTTAAACACCCACTGACATCGTCACTGACACCCACAGGGACACTCAACATGACACCCGTACCTTACACCCCACATACACCTGCCACATAACACCCATCACTGACACCCAACATAACACCTGACAAACCCATCACATGACAACCCATCACCTGCAACCCACATCTGACACCATCACCGACACCCAACATGACACCCTCACCTGACACCTGTACTTTAACACCCAACTTACATCGTCACCATTGACGAACCCAACAGGGACCGTCACATGACACCCGTCACCTTACACCCAACATGGGATCACTCCAACTGACCAACATCACACCACCTGACACCCAGCATGGGACACTCAACATGAACCCGTCACCTGAACACCCAACATGAACACCCATCACCTGACAACCAACACGACACCCGTCCATCTAACACCCGCACCTGACACCCAACATGACACCATCACCTGACCCCAACACGACACGCCACTCAACATAACGCCCAACATTTTGACATCCAACCCCTGACACTCAACATTGACACCAACAAACAACCTGATGCATAATGACCCCACCTGACACCCAATCTCACACAGTTGCCGACACCTGACACGGCCCACTTTGACAACCACTGACACCCAACATGACACCCAACATTTGAACACCCCCCATACATCCAAATCTTACAACACATCTGACACTGACAATCAACACCCAAATCCTGTCCCCCTGACCCCAACTCCGACACTTAACACTCAACAACACTTGGCACTTACACCCTTCAATCTTGACACACCCAAAACCTGGGTACCAATGTCTGACACTTACCCTGACACCCACCCCAGACCCCTTTACCTGGCCACCCAACCTAATTCCTGACACTATAGGCTACACTACACCACCTTATCTCCCCCTGTCACCCGGTCCTAATCATTAGCACCAGAATACTAGACAAGACAGACGAACCAAACTCATGAAGTACCACCCTCCAAGAAATGAAACCTCTCTAAAACTATTTCAACCATTATTAAGCCTCCCTCAGTCAACTGTTTTACTGGCTATTTTACCATGTACAAAGATACAGGATTGACGATTCTGAACAACAAAATAATGTTTAAATTGTGCTCTAAATGATAAATAACAATATTTGGTTTTATTATGTTGTCATCTAGGCTGTCATAGTATTACCCGTGTAAACGTGTAGAAAGTCCCTAACGTGTAAACGTGACCCCTTTTTACCTTCCCCTCTCTTTTAGAGTCGGACCAATAGAGGTAATACCTCTATGGTCGACATTTTCATATCGGACTATGGAATTAAACAAAATCCAATACAAAAATTCTTTTACAGAAATAGGAGCATTGAAATGCCATTTTTTATGCAAACCGTTTACTACAGAAAGAGCGAACCCCCAAACCACTATCGGTCATCCTCATAATTCTCCCCACGACAACACTAAACACGATTCCTTGATAATGCATAGTTGTCCTCATGGCATGCGCACACACTGGTGTTGCCCGAACTTGATCCCGTACTTCGAGTGCAAGAGTCGCGTCTCAAGAAAGGAATGCCTCCACAATAATTTTTTACTTTTGCATAACCTGACTACAATGGTGGTATTACAGCACCCTCGTCCATTTAAACACATAGAGCTGAAGGTTGAATCGCATTTAACGTAATTAAAGAACATCCTGTTTCATTTCAAATGATTTTCTTATATCAATCCTAGTGCATCGGGAAAATCTCATCTGTCATAATTATATTAGCCGATTCTGCTACTGCGCAGAGCAGAAGTCGGCACTTGGTCGCTGACCTGGGTGATGATTCTTACCCTGGAGAATGATGTCGCTATAGCGAGGTGGTTTGTTTGCAATTATAATTTTCATGTACAAATTAAATCAATAATATTACCTTTTTTTGGAACTTTGTACAATCGTTTACAATGTTCTACTATTCTACACTAATCATACTTTTCAAAATGGGCAACGGTATTAAATACCATGGCCCACGAAAGAAACAAAACAAATTACACATATATAGTGTCTAAAATTTTTGCGTGTTAACCCATTACTCTATGCATCCACCAAACCTTGTGCTCAGAATCATTGTTTTTTCGTCCTAATCAAACTTGTTTATTTGTTGTTGTCCAAACTAGCTATGTCCGATTAAATTGGTTGAAACTTGAATGACGTTTCAAACCACCGCCAAACCGCACATACGACATACAGCTGTAAAGGACCCCTGTAACAAATACATAGATTAGCCTCAGCCAGCCAAGGGCAAACATATTTTTTTATCACGAGGTCACGTAATGTTGTAATAGACTCTCCATTGGTGGGGGGCAAACCCTCCTAATTACTAACGGCGGTGTGGACAGTATATTGTGTCATATTAAATTAGCTTGCCTAGTGCCACAGCACCGTGGGAAAATGTTTTGCTTGCCAGAGCCCATCATATTGCAGTACCTTTCGCAGCTGTGACACAGACTACAACCGTGGGAAATACTTAACAGACCGCCGTAATCTAGCAGGGAAGAGCTATCGATGTTACTATTTTCGTTGATACTCTTAATATCCGGAGCTTAAAACCCCCATTCCATGATAAGGCATAATACCCACGTAAGGAACATGATCGATCAGGACTAATAGAACCATAGGAGAACCGACGAGAAATTCTTCGCCAAATGCCAGACCTCGCAGGGCGTACTCTAAAATGCAGGCGCATAGTCATGGTAACTTCAAGCATATCCATTTCCCTCCATTTCCCTCCAATTCTAAATGATCCACAGCCCCGAAAACCGTCTCCGCGGCCAAAAACCACCACCCCGATTTTCGGGACATTGCTCTTTGGAGACTTGTCCCATATCCATCCCTACCCACTACGAAAATTTCACCAATCGACGTACGATCAAAATGAAGCCCCTGCTAGTCGTCACGTGACGCAATCCTGACTCGCCCTATCATACTATACACTAGGGGGGGGGGCGTGGGCGTCTCTAATAGCGCGAGTTGTAAAAATACGATTTTATGATGCCGATTTTTAAGGCAGGCTGCTTTTGACGGTTCAGGTAAAGTTGTAATTTCATGATTTTGGCAATCAGCTTCCATGTGAAAGAGAAACATATGAAAAAGGTGATTTCAGGAAGCTTTCAAAACATTGTGATCCATCTTTAGTAGAACACATCCTATATTTACTGTTGCTTAATCCCTGATATCCTAATTATGTGTTTAACATAAGATTGGTCTAAGATGTGTTTTAAGTCTTTGTGTGAAATCCATCCCATAACAGTCACCCCCTCTAAATTACCCCCAAAAATAATACCAAAACGCGGGTAATGAGAAGACATTTTCAACATTAGATTTATGTCCTATTTTACATACTTTTCAGCAATTAAGTCACTAGCTATAGTTGCTTTTTTTTTGCTTTCAATTTTTTAAAGAAATATATCTACTACTGTGTGTTTCTAAATACTTTCCAATTTATGATTATCATGTATGCCCATTAGTTGATACAAATTAGTTGTTGCTATAAAGCAACAACTTAGTCCATTTTTATTTGAATGAGACCTATACTATTTATCAAAACCCCTTTTACAAGAGGTACGCGCGCGCACCATAAGGGGCGGGGCTTAGCAGTGGCTCGCACGATCACATTTACGCAGCATCACGCTGAAAGTACACTTATCTGTAAAAGTCCTTTGGGCATAGAGGATAATACCTTATTCTAGTGACCTTTTTATTATTTTTTAAATCCATCATTATGGGCCGTTTTATCAGGCTCGAGCACTCATCATGAATTACTCCCATTGTGTAAATAGCTTGCCCCAACAGCAGGATTTTTTTTTTATTTCTGTAGGTAAAATTAACCAATTACTTTTTTTTGGAAAAATTTCCGTCAAAGATGGGAATTTTTTGATAACGACCCTACCCTATTGTGGCCTGCCAGACGATTTCCGCCATTTTATATTTGAACGTAGCAGATTTTGTTGGGAGACCCTTTGAGCACACTTGTCCTTCTTTTCATAAGTCTTGCATTAGTATTAGCTAATATGAACTTTGCCATATAAACATGTTTAAGTTAATTGTTTTTAAATGATTGCCACACACTAAATCGGTTTCCCTATCCGCCTATCTACCTCTCTACTTCAGAATAGCGCATACGAAGGCGATGGATGGTATTTGGGTGATCTCGATCGGCAGGCTTGGTTTATGTCCTTCACGAATAGACCTATGTAATAACAGACACCTGGCACCAAAAGTATCTGGCATGTTTTTCGATCAGTATTGTGTCTAAAGTCAGACCATTTTTTGAAAGTTTTTGAAATATCATTTTGGTTGCCTAGGTCTTACTCTTTCATTTACCACCTCGCTTGTAAAAATTCGTGCAAAATATGCCGAGATATAAGCCCGAAAGACTCAAACCCCCAAACCAAAAGTTGCAGTTTTTTTATTTTTCATAGTCATTGCAGTGTACTGGGACCGAACACGTGTACCACAATCACTGTGCAATAGGCTTTCTCGCTCATTCATCGGAAAACATCTTTTGTGTAAATCAATATCACCAACGTTCATTGCGTTGATCCACACAGTGACCATTGAAAAATCCCAAAACTGCAACTTTTGGTTTGTGGGGTTTGCGTCTTTTCGGGCGTTCTAGCAGCCATTTTTGCACGCCTTTTTACAAGCGAGGTGTTAAATGAAAGAGCAGACCTAGGCAACAAATGTATAATTCGATACTTCCCAAAATGGTCTGACTTTGAACACAATACTGATCGAAAAACATGCTGAGAATACTTTTTGTGCCAGCGATCTGAAAAGTGATGCATCAGGTGAGAAATTTTTCTTTCCCTGCTACAATTACTTTCAATAGTACTTTCGGGATTCAACATGTTACAGAGTGGTTAATCACAAATCAAACCCGATGCATCCATTCGTCCGCGTATTTTATCCCGCGAGGCCCAGGCGTCTTTTAGCCGCCCGAGCGGATACAAATACGCGGACCGCATCGATGCCGAGGTTGTTGAATTTGATGAACCACTCTGTAACATTTTGAATCACTTTCAATTCAACAACGAAAATCTGTCTGTAAAAATGATAATATCGTGTAAGAGGACATTTATTATTCTCACTTATAACACTAAAATGTCCCAGTTCGAACAAAGCTTTCCCCTCGACTAATAATTTCAAACAATCTAAAGCAAAACGATAGTTTTTGCGTTTGTTGCCTTGCAGTTTTGTCACACCTGGGTGTACTGCGCGCATCTGAGTTCTAAACGTGACGGACAGCGCGTCGACTTAAGCGTACCGCGTAAACACACTTCCGTGAATACTGCGCCCGGGCGTGAACGCGGGTAATTTGCATAATCAACGTGGGTGATAACGACTCAACACCGGTAACGCTCCTTTACAAGGAGATACGGTGATTTGTTTGAATGAAAGATGAAAGATCCATTCATAAGGAATAACTCTTGGTTTTCAAACCGGGTCAAAGGTTTAGACTCCTGTGAGAACACCATCCTGATTTTGGGGGGGGGGGGGGGGCGGGGGGGGGGGGGCGGAGAGATTGCCTCCTTGGCCTGGGTGGAGAGGCAACCACAACCCATTTTGTGACAGTCTCCATTGAACAGGACGGAGGCTAACTGTTTAACAGTGAAATAACCTTCAGGAACCCAGACCCTTCATCCAGTTCGCTGGCAATTTGCAAATGTTAAATTTCTCGGGCTGTTCTTTTCTTCTTTTGGGAAAGATTTTGTGCCCATTTTGTATTTCTTTCCAAGTGTATCTGCATTAGAAAAGGAATACCATCGAGGCTGTAGGGGAAAAATCAAGAAATTTGTAGCTTAAGAATTAGCTACTGGAGAAATCAAGAAATACCATTTCATGCTACCTTATTATTTGTGTTTATCACGTTAACTAAGGCTCCTCATGGGCATAATCAAGGATTCAACTAAGGGCCCTTTTTTGGAAAGGTTTGGGTCTTAAAAGATGTTTTGTCATGAGTAATTTACACAAAATTTATTCTCCTCCTCTCAAAATTGAAAATTTTCTGTGAATATTTCTGTGAATTTAACAAAAACCTGTAATTTAAAAAACAGACAACGAGAAATCTCTCTCCAACTTTTCTTGGTGCTTTTGTAAGGGAACCCACTTTTTCTATCAATGAGTTAAAATTATGCTCTTAAATATAAATTCCCCTTGCAGTATGTTTTAATATTTTCCTTACTGGAATCACTTTTAATGTCAATAGCTCTTATAAGAAGAGAGTTTTCATTTCCTTATTTTTAATTTGAGACCTAAACCACATACAACCAAAGCATCGTCTGCTAAGAACCTCTTTAAAGCCATTCTCACAGCAATCTTTTTAGCTTGGTCCAATATAACACCGCTGTCATCGGGTTATCATGTGGCAAGTCTGCAGCAATACATGGCTCCATGCATACCAACAATATTTTCATTACATGTCTGGAGGCACTTGCCATACTCCATCAGCCTCATGTCTAGACGCCACAGTACACAAAGCCTCCACAAACTTAACTTGCCACATATGAGAACTTTGGTTTCAATCCCTGAGAGCATGGGTATCAGCTTTCACACAATCCTCAGAGGCTAAGTCTTGCAATCCACATTGAAAACTTCTGGGACTTTCACTCCCAATTCTCCTGATGGTTTTTTCAATCAATATTGAGTAGAAGTCTAGAGACAGTTTACCTTATTCTTACGTCACTCTCATATCCATATACTTTATAATCAGCAGCCTTCTTAAATGAGAGCTCTGTGTTCTCAGGCGCCAGCTAAAACAACAAAAGCAAAACATAAATTATCCTAACCTCCGTGAATGTATTGCATGATGCTGCTAGCTATACTTAAGCAGGATTATGAAATGGGAAGAATGAAATACAAATGATACAATTGCCTAATATATTCTTTTGATAGTACCAGTTCTCGATTTGTGTACAAAATATTGAATGAAACCAAGAATATCACAATTATTTCTTAATCATGTCTTGTTTATAAGTTAAAAACAAAAAATTAAAGCAAGGTCCTCCAAGCAATTTGCAGGAAAGAGGTTATAAATGCAAACTCTGTCCCCCAGAGGATGGTTGAAATCAATCCCATAATGCATTGCAATGAACCTACACTTTACTATACATATCAGAATGCAGTGCTAAGAACTGCTTACAAATTCACAGAACCACAAGGACTTCAGGATCAGGTCAAATTTTTTTAAGCACTTATGTTTTCTGTGCTAAAAGGAGCAAAATAGTCTGCATTTTTGTGTGTTGAGTGTCGGATCTAGTCTTGTCTTCATCAATTTCCAAATCATAACGCTTTAAGGAATTGGTTTAACAAGAACACCCTGGGGAGCACTGAAATAGGAGAACGGAATGTGCGGCCCTAAAGATCCCTTTTCATGCCTCTCCTGAAGTTCTTAGACCCCAGTTGAGGTACTGATATTTCATTTCTTAAGACCCTCAGCTGAACATGATCCAGTTCTGTAAAGCCCTGTTCTGTAGATGCGTGATCCAGTTCTGTAGAGGCATGATCCAGTTCTGTACAAGCCTGATCCAGTTCTGAAGTTTTCCAGTAAACCTTTTCATTTTTTCACTCTGAATCTAAAATTTTCTCTAAACAAATATGGCATTTTTCTGCAGAGGCTCAAAATTTTACCTTAATTCAGTTTCCATATTTAAATTTCTTCAAATTTCTGTTCGCACAACTTTTTCATGATAAGAATCCAATTATACACTAAACCCGAGTTTCCCAAACAAAATCGGTTTCCCAAGCCCACGTTCAAATTGGGGATGCATGCCTTCCAAAATAAGAAGTACATGCCCAGGTTTAACACGTTTGCTGCTAATCTTTATTCAATAAAACAATATGTCAAGTTAATAATACCAAATTGGAACACAATTGCTTTCCTTTTTTTAATTACCAAAATAAATTGGGGAAAAATTGCTAAATTGTCAATGGCAGCATGGCCAGATTGCAACATGGGGTGAGAAGTTTAGACGCCTAATCTTTGTTGTCCTCTATCTTAAAGGGATTAGCAGCGGATATTGCGAGAGAATCGAAAACAGTGGAAGACATTTGTTTTAACTTATAAATCAGGGATAAGTGCGTACCCATTCCAAATAAACTGACTTTATTTACCGAAAACAAACCACCAAATAGTGACCAAAATGAAGTATTTGAGTGAAATTTTTCATACCGGTATCCCGTAATTAGACCATATAGCGATGACGTCTCAAAATCTACACTAAACGCTGATTGTGGTTACAGTAGACAGATAGCAAAGAATATAAACAAAGATCAATCATGTTTGTGTTTGAGGGTCAAACTGTTATGATGTCATGGTGCACCAATAATACGCTTAAAATCTGGGATAGTCACCGAGAAAAGCTTTTGATTTCAAGTCGGAATTTTGATACCACGCTATGGAAATTAAAGGAATCGGATAAAAAGTACTGCCTTGTCTTTAATAACCGGATTCAAGACAACCACTTGAGGTTATGTTTGCATATCCAGGCAGTACAAAAATACAAAAACATGAATTTTGATGATTTTGCGTGTTTCGGATTAGCAAATCGCTGCTAATCCCTTTAAGGATGGCGCAGCTAAGATAGTTAGAGTACGACATGCACACTGCCAGTCTGAATCCTACTTCAAAAAAAACTTTATATAACAAGAAAAAGGATGTACTGTTAAGTTCAAAACTAATACACCCTAGTCTCATTGCCAGACTGTTTAAACAAGTACAAATACAAAATCTTATGGTACTGATTTTGAGTGCGATTGACTAAGCAAATCAGAGAAGCCTCGTTTTTGTGTCGCACTGTCGCATCATGGTAGGTTTGTGAGGCAGGAACCGAAATCAGCTTCCAAAACTGATGTACCCCTATGCCACAATTGGATCAAAACAAAATAATAATTATAGGATTGCCCTTTTGTAACAAAATAATATGGGATTGCCCTTTTGTGTGAGTGTATGGAATCAAAACAATGGAAATAGGTGTAAAATATAAAATTCATGAGATAACATACCATTTCAGCACCTCTATGAGCCATAATAAGTGGTTTTGGTGGTAAGCTATTGTGCTCTAACATACACGGTGTCAGGAACAGCAGTGGACATAGGTACACAAACAATAGTAAACAGGAATAGGTTATGAGTGTCATCAATCGGAAACCTGTGGGCAAAATAATACAAAGTTGGTGGATCAGTACACTACGGAAAAAGAACATCTTTAGCACTTATGACAAGTTTAAGTATATTTCTTATACCTCTGCTCAATGATTAATGTTGTGGACTAATTCAAGCAAAGAAGAACAATAATCCAAGTTCCTCTGGACTTGTTATATTGTTCTTTTGTTAATGGTCAGACCAGTCTGCCAAACAGGGGCAGTATATTTTCTGCTATTGGTCACATAAACCCAGAAAACATGGTTTAAAACCATCTGTTGGCAAATTGAAGTCTTTTGGAGGTTCAGCACACACAATCTAGCTTTAGTGTTAATTACTAATATTTTAGTGATATGATTTAACCCATTTCGTATCAGAAATTTTATGTATACCAAGTATTTTGGCTGGTGAAACAGACCGGAAGGAAACGCCAGTGGCTGCTAAACTGAGCCATTCTTTATGAAGGGCAGTTTCATAAAGGTGCATTTTAAAGGGTTAAGCTTCCTGCAGTTTTGCAGAGCCCAATCGTGGAATCTATCATGGTGATTTTGCATTGACAGATGTTTCATCAACTATGTTTAAGTCATTAATATGTAAGGACACTATCCATAGTGGCATCATAAACCATTGTGACAAAGCCAAGTGGGCCAATGTGCGTACCTTGAGGCACACCACCTTTCAACTTAAATCCAATCACTGTTTTTTTTCCATGATAGTGAACACATTGTTCTTTTATTTGAAAAACTGGCATTCAGTGCTAACTGAGGGGCAAACACAAAGGGATATTCATTTATTAATGCATACACTGTGGTCTACTATATCAAAGGCTTTGCTGAAATCAGTGATAACAACAGAGTTGATGTGTCCAGGTTTATCTGAATTTATAACAGGCAGTCTATGAATCCATGCATGCATGTTGAAAACCGCTGATTCCCATATAGATTAGAATCAACAGATCTTTCCAAGTTCTCCAATAACCATTTTGCCACAAAACCTTCTGCAACTTTAGCAAAAGTGGTCAGTTAGGACAACTTATCATTTTTTCAGGGTCTGAAAAACATTTTCTCTTCTTCCAAGTTTTGCTTTTGTCAATTGGTTCCAAATGACCCCATGAAACAGGACTGGGAAAAAATGCAAAATTTCCTGGGAATACAATCCAAATTTTCCTCCAAGATTTTAAGATTTCCCTTTGAATCTTATGTATTTCTTTATTTAAAGGACAAAAATTTCCCTCCAAATATCAAAATTTCCCAGGAATGTGATTCCCAAATCCGCCACTCTTTCCCGGCATGCCATGAGAACTACTTGCCGATTGGTAAAAATGGAGCTGATGCAATATTTTTTAACCTATCAGCAAAATGATAAGGTGACCAGAGCTTACATCTTTGGAAGCTGCATTGCAACTGGTTACTTCAATGAATATATGATGTAACTAGCCAATCACAAATGCTGTTATGAAAGGCAGGTAGTGTTCAGGGATCAAATGCTTAGCATGCCAAATCAGTTGTCAGTGGCTCTTAAGACAGAATCCTTGGTTAGCTTTCTCACTCATAGATCCATCCCAAAAGCCACATCTTACAAATGAACATTTGACATCAATTCAAGGAATTTTTATTGTACAAAACATGCTTCTAAGAGATTTTGGCCCAAAATCATGCTCCAGGAGCATATGGTCCAGGAGCATAAATAATCTGGAAAAATAATTCCATGTCAAATGTGCTCCAGGAGGTTTGACTATGCTCCTAGAAAATATTTGAATATGCAATGCTCCAGGTGCATGTGGCAAATTATGCTCCGGGGCATGTGCATTCAAATTTGACTTAGAATATTTCTCCAGATTATTTATGCTTCAGGGCCAAAATGATCCAGGAGCATAATTTCAGGCCAAAATGTCATGGAAGCACACAACATACGGAAGCTATTGCCGATGCGTACTTCTTGCACTCGTACAAAGCTACAACTGGTTTCGCTATACCTACCTTGTGATGAGGTACTTTTCCACCATATACCAGCCAGTGGCCATGTTAGAAAAGTAAGTAATACAACCCCTAGTATCTGCAATATAGGTGCCGTCACCTGGTAAGGAAAAAATGATATAAGAGACACATTCAAGAGGGTGGGTTAGATACATTGGAAAAGGTCAGACATTTACCCTATACTACTGGTATATCACTTGCTTCTATAAGCTATACACATATTGAAGGTAGTGGTAGAATTTCTCTTTTGTTCTTATTAAGGGGATCATTGTACGGGCAAGTAAGATGAGAAAATTCCTATAAACTTCCTAGAGGGTGTGTTGAGTCAATCCCACAATGCACCAGTTTTTGGAAAAGTCATGTGACCCAAAAAAACCCTATTCTTAACACATAAAAACCCTAACTTTTACACTCATTTTAGCCCACAAAGTGTAGTACTAGGGAATTTTTAGCATAATCATGAAATGTCTTTGTGGTTCTTAAACTTCTTGAACACTATATCCTTAAGTACTGACATGTGTTTAGTACAGTACAGTCACATGCAATACATTCTGGGATTGATTCAAAACACCTCTGAAAACTTCCTGACTAAAATCAAAACGTAAAGACATAGGTCGTGTTCCCACTATAACATGTGTGCTCGGACCTAGATACGAGTCCACATCGAAGTGGGCTCGGCCCACATTGATTACGCGTTCTCACTGCCACGATATAGTACTCCCATCCGTGCCAACGTTGATGTAGTATCGGGCCCACTTACCCGGATGTTGTTTACCAATGCTCCCGCCAATGCCACTAGTTTATTTTGCAAAAAATGATCTGCTGTATTCCTTCTGTTGATACTTGAATGGAAACAAATAGGATTCTCTCTTTTCTCTGACTGAAAATGTTGATGTAAAACATGCTGACTGTCGAACAAGAACAGCGTCCTACTATTCTGATCATTTTGATGAATCGGCATGACCGTATCATTTTTTAAAGATTCATCGTAAACCCGGAAGTCTCATTGACTTTACGTGTTATGAATGTCCGTCAGCCAGCTGTTTCACAATCAACCAGCTGCACTTCCTCGCTTACAAATCTCCTCAAGTATCGTGTTTTATACTTAATTATATACGATACAAATAGAGAAATAATCAGGAAGATGTTTCAGGGTATATTACGTGACTTCAATGCAGACAATACGGATTTTGTTTGTGCTTATTGTTGTCTTTGCTCACTGCAAGGCAAGTGCTTTCAGGCCGGGTGGGGTGATAAGTGTGAGCCTGGGCCCAACTTCCAGATGTACAAACGCGTTCACACTATGCATTGGGCTACACCACGTCCTAGTACCGAGACCACCTACTTGAGGTGGTCTCGGACCCGATTCGGATTGTAGGTCCGACCGAGTCACATAAAAACACTTCCCATACGCAAGAAGTGGGCTCGATGTAGCATCGAGAAGTACCACGTCCTGGTACCAAACATCATAGTGGGAACGCGCCCATAGTGGCATGAAATTCAATCTCTGGTAGTGGCATGACAATCTTTTTTTTTTTTTTAAAAAAAGTAAAAAAAATTTTTCTATAAAAAACACTCTAATCCAGATAATGGCAGATATTCATCTGAAGAAATATTCATGCTATGTAAAATGTGACATATTATGAAAAAACTCCCGTTGCTTGTCGTTACATTTCACAAGCATATGAAGCAAACCCCAACCTCGAGTCAACTGTTTGTGAGGAACGTCTTCTTAAATTCCTCTCCTCAATAATAATCATCTTACTGATCCCGCATGCATTGTTTGAGTTTTGTCAAAGCCAAGGTTCTGCCAGTATCATATATGCAGGCCTATCTCCTCTTTAATCTGTATAAAATATTACAGCCACTTGAAAACTCTGAAATAAAGAGGCTGCTAGTTTCCTGGTATCCACACAAATACAGTCCCTGTAGTCTGGTGGTGTGACCAAGCACTGTCCCTGTGGTCTGGTGGTGTGACCAAGCACAGTCCCTGTGGTCTGGTGGTGAAACCAAGCACAGTCCTGTGGTCTGGTGGTGAAACCAAGCACAGTCCATGTGGTCTGGTGGTGTAACCAAGCACAGTCCCTGTGGTCTGGTGGTGTAACCAAGCACAGTCCCTGTGGTCTGGTGGTGTAACCAAGCACAGTCCCTGTGGTCTGGTGGTGTGACCAAGCACAGTCCTGTGGTCTGGTGGTGTGACCAAGCACAGTCCCTGTGGTCTGGTGGTGAAACCAAGCACAGTCCATGTGGTCTGGTGGTGTGACCAAGCACAGTCCCTGTGGTCTGGTGGTGTAACTCTCCACCACCATAGCAAGAAGGACTGGGTACGAGACTGTGTAGTTTTGTATAACTTAATGCACACTGGTTCGTTCAAGTCCTCATCATCACTATTTCCTCAGTAACAGATGAAGGCAATGAATTATTACCCACGCGCTGGATTTCAAATTTCCTATTCTCCAGTGATTGCAAGCCAGTTATGTCTACACAATGTGAGAATCTTCAAAGCATACCTTTGAAGTATCACTTGAGAAGCTATAATTGCTGCCAGAAATCTCAGGCCAAGATTGGGGTATGCGCAGCATGATGTGCACCAACCGGAAACTGCATTTGCATATACATTGCGTGCGTTCGGCCTGCATGAGAAATTTGACAGTGATATAAGGACATTCAAGAACAGGGGTGTGATTGAGTTTTGTGGAAAAATCCTGAATTTGGAAAAAACCGAAAAACAGCATCATAAATATTAAAAAAATAAAAATTTTAAATTATTGACTAAAATGTTAGAATCAGCTGAAATTAAAAATAAATTTGCAGAAATTTTGAAAATTAAAAATCTGGAGAATCCACACCCATGCAAGAAGCTAAGGACCACTCGAGACAGCAAGGCGTAATCCCCCCACATGGGTACTTATCGAGGGTCCAAAAGTGGAGGGTAATAACCCACCAAGAAAGTCACACACACAGTGCCATAAGCAGCTTGCACTGTTAAGGGAGTACTTTGGAGGTACTTTCATGCATTCCTGTGAGTGTAAGCTTAAAAATCTATCGTGAATAATAATCCAACCTCCATTACTTTTCGGTTCATTTTAGTGCTGTTATCATTTTGTTCTTTTTTGGAATTTTTTCATCAGTATCGTATAAATTGTTAAAGTTTGCACTCTGAGAATGCAGTGATCCCTAAGGAACGGTTCACAGAATAATGAAAATACTATACCTTATGGGTGCACCAAACAGAATGAATCAACCAAAGGTTAGTCATTATCCCTTTGTCATCATTATCCCTTTGTCATGGAATTGGTTAGGGGGTCATTACAGCGGCCGGAAGTTTCCCAGGGGTAGTATGTGTCACAGACTGCCAAAGATTTGATCTAATTGTATGCACAAGAAGATTAACGTGAGCAGTCCTCATAGCGATGTCTGCAAATGAAACTAAATCTCAATATCTCCGGAAAACAAATAGGTTCTATGGCGATTTTGGCCATCAGAGGGTCGTTACTATGTTTTGTTTGAATATGTATTGTAATTGGGTTTGAACATATAGAACCTAGCGGATTAAATGAACGCTTTTGTTTGGTACTTCGGTGCTCGCAGACACGGAAAAAGTGAACCACGCAATCGCTACGGGCGACATTTTTCTTCACAATGCCCTTGCGGATTATTGCCAGCCTTGAGAATTTTCAAACGCTGGTTTCAATTTACGCCAACTTTTTGTTTCATATTTAGAACTAGGATTCGTCCTTACCGGACCGCCGTTAATGGCAAAAAGACGAATCTTGATCACTCCCCTCGGCCCCTCAGTCAGCCAAAAATGTACATGCACCGTAGAAGTACGCTCATTCACACACAACGCTCAATGGCTGAAGCATGCATGCATACACCATACACTCAATGACTCATGAATTAATGCAAATAGACAAGATATGCACGTACATATAGGCGTGTGCCTATAAAGGATTTTAATTTTGCTATTGCGTGCGTTCGGATAGGATATTAAATCAGAGAAAATTCTGCTATCGAATCTGCACGTCTGATATCTATCTGAGAATCTGTATTTTGTTCTGCTCTTGGCCCACGTGTGGTGTTAAAATTTTGAACTGCATGAAAGAAGAATCTATTTGATATCTAACAATGCAAATATTTTATCACGTATAATCTAACAAAGAGTAAAATTCGTCAAGCAAAAAAAATATATACTGTCTCAGTGTCTCACTCGATCCCGGTACAAATAAACTAGTCTATGATACAATATTTCCGAAATCACTGCAAATGTTCGTGAATTATTCATAAGCCGTGGATCGATCTACATAAAAATATCCTGCTACGTGATGCGTGTACATGCACACGCACGTACAGTGACTGACCTGGCTGAGGGGCCGAGGGGAGTGATCAAGATTCGTCTTTTTGCACCGTAATGGGTCATATTACCCTTGTTGATAATAAAATTTGTTTTAGGAAAAATTAATAAATAAGTTTGTCAACTTGGATAATGCTAAAAACACAATATGTTGAGCTTCACTTTATAGCATGTTTTCAGCAACATCAGCAAGTGGCCATTCTTACCTGTAATGAAATACTAAGTAGAGCCCACTGCTCGGGCCACATTTCAGTGAGTGCTACACAGGCAGCCACACATGAACACAACAGAAGAATAATGGTGACTTTATGCGACACATGGAGATGTAACTGTTGCCCTGTTATACAATGGGCTACGGCAAGAAACTATAGAGAGAAAAAGAATAAAGAAGACATTTTTATCACACTGTTTCAAATATAAGTCCATGTTAGGGCACAAACAAAGTTTGATTGAAAAACAATTTTGTTAGAAGGCTGATACCACCCCTTGTTTCGCAGCAAGAAATCTGATCATTCTTTACATTATATTCCTGCAAAGAAGTAAATTCATGTCCACTAATTATCACCAACTCTTACTATTGGGTGGGTTTAGTGTACAAGCATGGAATATCATTGGTTACCACCTATTTAATATGAGACGATATTAGATAGTGCCAGGCCCGTAACCAGATTTTTTAGGGGAGGGGTGAATTTGTGTTTTCAAACTGGGACTTTTTATCCAAAATTTGCAAAAGGGGGGGGGAGAATTTGGCAAAAGTCAACTTTTTTACTGAAATTTGAACCTTTATTCAACAAAAAAGCATAAAATCCCTAATTCAAGTTGGCTCACTACACTCGCATAATATACTTTTGGGACTTTTTAAAAGCTCTTTTAGGGGTTTGGGGGCTTCCTCGGAATTTGGAGGCGTCCGCCCCACCGCCCCTCTCCGGTTTTAGGCCTGAATAGTGCGTCATTGAGCAAGTGTTTGTGGGCGTGTACGGTCACACAGTATATGGAGAGCTAGTATTGGTTTAGTTAATTTTTGTCAGTAGAACATTTCATTCATTTTAATATAATCGAAACATTAAATATCACAGCTTGATGAAACAATCAAACTACATACGAATGATGTGCCTATCTTATAATATGTCATAGTGGATAGGCATCCCAATTTTGAGTAGTGGCTACTGGCACAAACTACAAAACAAACATCCTATCTTTTATTTCTCTCTACTCTTCAAAGTACCCTTTACAGGATAAGCGTACGTTAAGCGTGACGCACTTAATGCGACCGTGCGATTGACTGCCAAGCCGTGCTCCTTTTAGATACGTCTGGAAAATGCTATTTTGCCAAATAGTATATAAAATAAAAATCTCTCTGTTGACTTTTGTGAACGTTAACACCTGCCTGTTAACATGTATTGTCAGCGGCACCACATAGGCTTTGCATATATTACAAATGACTTAATTCTATTTTTCACATAAAAGAATTGCACCTTGCACGCCACGCAATATTTACTCCGGTTGACGTTTATTGCTACACATTGCTAAAAAAATGCCCCAAATCCACTTTATAAATGCACAAACAATGTTTAAAATGCCAATAAATACCAACTCCGATTTAGAGATGTCATTGTTCATGTGTTCAAAAGCATTGCTTTTGCAGATGGACGTGCTTCTTGAAAATAGTCAATGTGATATGAAAATTAAATTATGATATTATGCATGGTAATATTGCCTATTTTCATTAGTGTAGAAGTGTGTGTGTATGTGTGCCTGTTATCTGTGCCGTGTGTTTGTTTCCATGCATAATCACATGTATATTGACTCAATGCACATCCATCCACAAACAAATTACTTCGGGGGTTGCCAAAAAATAATGTTCGCAAAAAAAATCGCGTTGCAACACTGAAGGA
The DNA here is from genome assembly GCA_023653785.1 of Ophioderma brevispina. NCBI lineage: Eukaryota > Metazoa > Echinodermata > Ophiuroidea > Amphilepidida > Ophiodermatidae > Ophioderma > Ophioderma brevispina. Next base: position 26,940 of record JAMKCH010008550.1, read on the forward strand.
CCCGTCTTAGAAACCTGTATTACAAATTTGACCACAAAATCGCGAGTGTAAAAAATTGGGCGGCGCGGTAAGCCTTTCGAAGTTGCCCAATTGGGTTACCAAATCGCGGGTTTGGCAATACGTTACTTTTGTTATGATATTGAAGTTGACCAGCAATACACATAGACAATGCCTGAACTCCGAGCTGTATGATGGCTGGGTCAGCCACAGGATATGCAGATTTATAGATAAACTGCGAGTCAAAATAAACACAATAATTAACTGAATACATGGATGAATGCACAGAGATTTGAGTTTTTTTTAATTTGTTGACACTGACAGGTACTTCATGAGTCAGTATATCTTTTTCTATTCCAAGAACTTTGGCAAATTTTTTTTAATTAAAAACAATCACTTTATGTCCTTGTCTTAAATTGCTACCTGATCAAAATTACTCAAATTATTAGATGAATATGAACAGTTCAAATTTATGAGGCTTTTCAGTAATGTTCCCAGCTAGAATCTTAATTTTGGAAATGTCATCTAAAAAAAACCAATGTTACTAAGTAACAAATAATCTCTATCCGAGACTATAAACAATATTGTAAAATAGATCGATTTACAGTTGTAGCATTCATACACACTGTAAACATGGGTATGTCCGTGAAGTCGGGTCAAAAAGTGTGACATTTGTTGAAAATTTGTAAATTTTAAAGTGCAAATCATTTAAAGTGGGAATGGTATTATTGTTGCAAAGGCTGAATTTCAAGAAAACATTGATGATATTTATGCTTGCAAAGCCAAATTAAACCACCTCAACTACAGTTGACATTGTGAACTATGCTATTATGTGTGAAAATTACCTGATGCTATGGACAATGGTGTCCATTGTAGAGTCGGTAAATTTATACTGCTAAGTATACGTTTTTAAATAAAGCCATGCATAGAGCCAAATGAGCTAAAAGAATTGTCTAACCACTGAGTTTTACCAATCTGGCAGGTAGTATAACATTTCAAACAGCTCATCCTCATCAATGATTACAAGCAGATTCAATTTCCATCTCTATGTTGCATCAGATACCGATATACAGGCGGACACCACACATCTTTAAAGATGATTTTTCCTGAATAGTCACATGTCCTCAAAGTCATATACCAAAATTAAAAAACCCATATCAAAAATACTTCATTGGAATTGTGTTTTTATGTAAATACATCATCTGCAAGAGCAATGTCTTTGCTTAAAAGATACCGACACTACAATTGTGCACCGGACACCCGTTGACCACTGCATACATTCTCTTTCACAAATTTTGAATTTCCCATCTAACACCATGATTTGTATTTAAATTTACTTATACACCTATAAGGAGAACACGCAGTACCAATTGTTCAAAGTATCATGTTATACCTCCTAGTTATAAGCTACTAATCCCGACACTACATGCAATTTTAGGCGGACACCACATGTAGAGTCGGTAAATTATTTTCCAACAGATCCACTTCAGATGAGATGACATATTCTGTAAACAAGTTACAAGTGGTGGACTGTAGCTTGAATTTTGTATTGCTCTCCATTTCATTGTTATTAAAAGACATTTTAAATTTCTAGTTAGAATGGCATTTGAAAATCGTTTTGCAAATTTCTAATGTCACACTTTTTCAAAAAACACGGGGCGAAACACAATAATTATCCCATGCAAAATTCATGAGTGAAGTAGAAGACATTGGTTGATATTTTGAAAACCCTTGTTATTGGGTATATTAAACAATTAACCTGTGATGTTATTCATTTGGGAACAAAAGCAAGGAAAATAACATTGACAATATGCCAAATTACCCATTTTTGGAAAAACCCAAACTTTCATGGACAGACCCACATAGATAAAATAAGCTAGGTTAAAGGGGGATGGACCTGAGTTCAGTAGATAAATTTGTCATCATAAAAATTTTGCATCAATTTCAACCTATTTGGATGTGAGCGCTATAAATTTAAAAACTGATTTGGTAAGCCCCATATAGAGGTACTCTGTAAAATTAACATTGGTAACAAAATGGGAACATTTGTAACTTCCTAATCCAAAAGTCCTTTACCCCTAATATTTCACAGGGTAAATGAGAAATAGTACTTTTTTCAGATAACCCAAATTTGAACACTTCTGGAAAAATCTGGGGGGGTTCTAGGGATGAGGATATTAGCAATCGGGTCCCAGCCCTTTAACATTGACTTTAGAATTTAGAAAATGACAAAAACCCATTGACCCTGAGGCTTGCCAAAATCACCTCTAACCTCATTTTTTGAAAATGACCCTAAAGCTTTGGCCAAGTTAAATACTCTAATTGCAAGTGCTTGAACAATTAGGGGACCCTCATTTTGGTTTAAGTGCTACGTTGTGATCCATTTTAGCCTCATTCCCTCCATTGCCTATTTTAAATTGTTTTAGCCTGAACATAGATTCCAATCCTGCATACAGAGTGCTGAGCATTCACAAAAACAAACATTCATTGAGAACAACTACCTAAAATTGTGAAAATAAGCCTCTTCAATGATATCTATTTTGAAAAAAAACAAACAAAAATAAGGGGTGCTAGGTTTTAAGAAATGTACCGTAAAAAATTGACTAAAAATCTCAGCCAAAAGTCTTGGAACATGATGCTATTTTGCCAGATATTTGCCGTTTATTTCTCTTTAAAGAGATAAGTAGCGAATAATGTCAACTTGGGTGGGAGGCTTCGGAGGAATTCCCGCTATCTTCACCCCTCCCTTATGCCCACCAATCAACGTTGGGTTCTTGTATAGTGGGTGGCAATGGGAACAAAATTTCAGGATTTAAACATGTCCAGGGAGGAGGGAGGGGCGGCCATTTTGAAAGAGGCCTATTAAAAAGTGTTCCAACACTTTCGGCGGGCGGAGATTGTAGCAAGCAAAATTCTGGCCAGTTTATTTCACATGCCCTCATTTGACATCTTCATACAGTTGCAATCATTCATCTGGACACATGTTAGACTGGTCAATGGAAGAGAATGATTTGGACATGTGATCAAATAAATTTCAAATGAAGTGTCTGGCAACTTATGGACCTTATCATTTCCTGATTCATGCATATATCCTAAACACTGTCAGCTATACACATATCCCTTGGACATTTACAATGTATTACAAAAATATCGGCCATCAAAAACAACAAAAAACAACCCTACCTTTCGAAAAAAAAATTGGGGGACACAAATAGCGATGTGCATATCCATGTCCTTGAAGATAGGACTTAATTGGAGTTACGACGTTCCATCTTTAGTGTTTGAATGTATACAGCGAAAAGACAATGCACGTTTAGAAAACACGTTTGCACTAGCCAGGATTTTCTTTTAAAATTTGTAAATGGCAGATTGAATTTTTACTACTTTGCTGACATCATAAGCAAACTAAAAAATGATAGTACGAACTCTAGCAAAAATGCTAAAAAAAATGAACTAAATCCATTTTCTTAAGTTCTATCATGTGACACAGCCAAGATGACCTTTATGGGGGGGCCTAATGATGACTTATCTGGTAGTCAATAGCTGCCAATTGCTGTTGATTTGAAAACTGAGGCTGGATTGCAAGTGCATCCGGACCACTTTCCACTAGTTATGTATAATCCATTTTCAACA
>JAMKCH010008551.1:0-58574 GCA_023653785.1 Ophioderma brevispina
TGTCGTGAGTAATGAATGTCAATGCATGTACACTGAACAGATTTTAAGAAAGCAATGGATGTTGCTGAAATGAAATTTTAGATTCATGTCAATTGTTTAAGTAGCGAAATGAATCAATAAATGACAGGCGTGATCCTCTTAGCTTAGTTCAATGAAAATGAATGAGACGTCCCTCCAATTGTGTTATTTATAAAACCTTCACAAAGATGAGAAACTTAAAAAAACGTATCTGTTGTGTCATTACACATTTGGGTATGGACAAAAGATGCCAAGCAAACAGGTTACTGCCGAGCAAAGGATTTTCATGTCACTAAGCTATTTTAATTTCTTTTCTTGTAAAAGAATGTGACTATGACATTTAAACACATGTGCCACTTAATTTACAAGTTAATATATTTAGCACAAAAACTGCAGAGGTTAAGATAACAAAACAGACATACGGCAAAGTTTTGATTTGTGTTGATCATAATTGTTTAGAATGCAACTGTAGGGTCAATCATTGCACGTTTATTATTCTTAATGCCTATTTGCTACTTAATAAATGTAAACAAACTAATATCCTGTGCATTTTGTATTTCCTTAGTTGTTAATATTTAATGGTATGCCGTGAATACAGCAGTACATTCAATGTGTTGGAAATCACTCACCCGACAGAAGAACGGACAAATGATGTTAACTGTGTAAATCTCATTGGAATGGGTGAAAAACAGATGGCCTTTAATAATCGTTCATATCTCTGGTGTGCGTTGGCGGATTGTCATGGGATTTGCACAATTTATACAAAAGATTATAATTAATATTCACCATGAGAATGAAATTCACAGCTTCAGTAGTTTTTGAGAAATCGGGGTTTATCTGCTTGCACCACTTTTGTTGGACACCCTGTATGAATTCTACTGAGTTTTGACTATTCAGAAAAGCGATGTTGCCATTTTTTCCGTTGACCTTTATTGACCTTGACACGAGGTCAAATGTCAAAACGGTCATACATCGTCCAAAATATATCGACCGCGGTACCAAAATGTGGCAAATTTCACAAGGAATATTGTTTATGATATTTATTTTGTTACTTGAGCTTTTGTTTTCTTGTTATATGCAAATAAGCTAATTAGAGACAATAATATGCATAAATTTGCTGTTATTCAGACCCAGTCCTGTCCAAAGCAAGAGTTAGACCTCATATTTTTGAACAATGTATAGTGGAACCTACACAACCCCAAATACCTTGCTATTTAATGCCCATGGGTAAGTAAACCAATTTGTTTTATGAAAATGTGCAAGAGAAAATGATATATACCAAATCCATGGAATGAATTTTTGTTATAACCGTGAAACAACCACATTTGGACTACAGAAAAAAAGTTAGTTATTAGAAAAAAAATACTATTTATCTTTTGTGTCTCAGTCACATATGAGTGATGTTTTAATTATTTTTCCATCCAGAGCCCGGGGGGTCACTGGTCATTGGCAAGGGGATATCATGCGCGACCAAAGAAACACGTAAAAGGGGTATTTTTCCAAGATTGTGCACGATACGTAACGTGACAAGGATATTAAAAACATTGAAATCTGGAAGAAAAAGGGTGTACTTTTCACACTTGAACTTACATAGGGTACGATTTGGGAATTTTGAGTTTGTATCGTATTCGGCTCATTTTGTGTAAATGAGCTATTCAGTATAGCCTACAAAGAAACACATTTCTACTTGCTTAGGGGGTCAAACATTGCCAATACTTATTAAGGGTATAGGAGTTTACACTTACCATAGCTTGTTTAGGGGATTTTTTGGACCGATAACATTACTTGTACTTGTTTACAGTACTTTTTGAAACTCCTTGTTTAGGGGGTGCGGGACTTTGAAAATGTGGACTTTTTGTTAAAAGCAGACTAACCCCCCCCCCCCCCCCCAAAAAAAAAAAAAAAAAAAAAAAAAAAAAAAAAAAAAAAACAAAAAAAATGGTTCTTTGTGAACATCTAAAAAGTGGACTTTCTTGTCAAATTTCTCTACACTTTTGGACCATTTTATGCACAAAATTAAAAAAATGGACCTTTTGCCCCGTTTGTGGGATTTTATGTGTGTGGGAGGGGGTGCGATGGCAACCAGCTGCCTGATCTCAGGATATTCTCCATCTCCATACTGCCAGTGCCCAGGTTCACGAGCAAAACTCAAAAGCTTAGTGTATACTTTGAATTAAAGAGACATTAAAGAGATCATCACTTGGGGACTGTTGGCATACTGCAAAGAGTTTAAAATTGGTTTTCCGTCTTGGTCTTTTGGCATCAAAAAGACTTTCTGGGCTTTAAAATGACATCGTCCAGCTAAAATGCAAACAGTGGACAATTCTGGACACAAAATATGCGCTATATACTTAGATAAAGTATGCAATACAACGTCATATACACGTATGAATGAACCCATCAATCTTAACAGTTTCTCCAAGAGGTCTGTGACAGGATTTCCCAGGATAATGTAATGATAATGTGGTGATGAACCATTAAAACACTTGATAATTGTGGAATCGATCAACTTGAAGGGACCTATACCTCAGCAAGTGGATGTTTGTCCTCCAGTATGGCATGCCAAATTGGTTATATTATCTTAACTGGATTATTGCATACACTCTATACACTAAGACCAGGGAAATAATGATCAATGTTCAATGAAAACAGGTTTGTCAAAGAAAACAAGCTAAATTTTGATAACAGTGTTGTTTAGAACACTTAAAGATTATGTGAATTTATTGGTTGAACAAGAATATTACATCTATGAATCTTAGCTATGTTTCCATGTTCTAGCACAATTTTTATGGAGAAAATTACTAAGTGTGTACCACAATCCAGTTTACTTAACCATGGGCATTAATAGCAGCTATGATGGGGGGGGGTGGTAGGGATGACTCTAACTTGATCTTGCTTTAGACTATAGACTATTCAGGTTCTATGGTTGAAAAGGATAAAGCAGCATACAAATGAAGAAAATCACAATTTTGTCTTCACCAAATCACCAAACTGTGTAACACAATTTGGTTTACCTACAAATGGGCATTAATAGCTGCAGCTATGATGCATGGGGTTGGGTATAGACCGGTGGGGGGATTCTCAACACAAATGACCATACGGGGACTTGCCACAGACATCAGTCTCATTTTTAGCCTTCTGGTATATCAATGACCCTTTTTCATGCCAATTTTGGTATAGAAATGGGTCATTTTTCAAAATTTTCTCATTTTTGTTGGAAAATTAGTCAAATTCTTCTAAAAATTCTTGGAAAATTAGTCAAATTTCCTCAATCTGAAGTTGAGGAAATTGTCCAAATTTGCTTATAATGTCAAACTTTTGAGGAAAAAAGGCAAATTTTGGTTAATTTGGCCCAAAATTTGCATCTCTGTTATAGCTATGGGTCTCTTTTTTGGCAAAAAATGGTATAGCTACGGGTCCTACTCCCGCCCCCCACACATCAAACATGTGACTCACACTGAGATGCTTTTGTCTCTGAAGTGCGATCGTGGTTTTAGGAATCTATACCTCTGCAAGTGGATGTTTGTCCTCCAGTATGGCATGCCAAAGTGGTTATATTATCTTGGCTGGTTTATTGCATACACTCTATACACTTAGACCAGGAAAAGAATGAAAACAGGTTGGGGGGTTCTCAACGCAAATGACCATACGGGGACTTGCTACAGACATCAGTCTCATTTTTAGCCTTCTGGTATATCAACCCCTTTTTCCATGCCAATTTTAGTATGGCAATGGTTCGTTTTTCAAAATTTTCTCAAATTTGTTTGAGAATTAGTCAAATTTTCTCAATTAGAAGCCAAATATTCCTAAACATTTTAGGAAAATGAGTCAAATTTCCTCAATCTAAAGTCAAAATTTGCTTAAAATGTAAACTTTTTAGGAAAAAGGGAAAGTTTGGGTTAAATTTGGCCCAAAAATTGCATTTCTGCTATAGCTACGAGTCTGTTTTTTGGCAACAAATGATATAGCTATATAGGCGAGTAGCAGCATCAACAATTTAGTCGATTTAATAGTCCCACCATACATACACCTACATCATACATTAATGGAAACCTTATGTTGACTTTCAGCTTAGGCATGATGTGAAATTGCCATTGTGGGGCGAAGGTGGGTGGTTTTTGGAGTCATGTTAGACAAAAAATAAATTTATGGCAAAAAAAAATGATTTGGAGGATATTGGTATTTTTGACATCTATAAACATGCCCCATCTATGTAAGTAGGTTTCATAACTCATATTGTGTCCCAAAAGCGCACAATAGGCTCTAAAGTTTACAAATATACAGTAAGTATGGGCGGGTTTATGGTATGGTAGTAGGGTGAAAATATAGTTTGGTCTCAAATTCATGTTTCTAACACCTGAAAAAATAGTTGTTAAATTTTAGCTTAGCTTCAAAACGTCTGTGTGTTAGTCTAAATGAGAGAAAAACTTGGATATACAATTTGGCCATTAGCTTAGGTATGATGTGGAACTGCCAATATTGAGCAAAAGGTGATTTTTGGCCGTCATTTGAGTCAAAAACCTACATTTTTGGGTAAAAAATGATTTTGAGATATTGATTGATCTTTTGAATCTAATAACATCCCATCTATGGAAGAAGGTTCAGAACTATATTGTGTCCCAAAGTTCACAATAAGCTTCTAAGTTTACAAAAAATATAGAGTAAGTACCCGAGTAAGTATAGGCGATGTTGAGTGAAAATATCGTTGGACTCAAATTCATGTTTCTAACACGTGAAAAATAGTATTTTTTTTAAACTTTTAGCTTAGCATCAAAAAGTCTGTGTTTTATGTTCTAAATGAGCTGAAAATACGTGAGCTACCATTGACATTCAGAATTAGGTATGTGTGCAATTATGGGCCAAAGGTGATTTTTTAGGTCATTTTAGTCAAAAACATACATTTTTGGGTTAAAAAAATGATTATGAATGATGTTGGTATTTTGACAACTATATAAACATGCACCCCCCCCATATAGGTAAGTAGGTTTCAGGACTATATTGTGTCCAGGAAGAAGCTCACAATAAGCTCTAAAGTTGCCAAATATATAGTAGAGAGGATAGGAAGGAATATTTCAGTCGAAAATATGCATGTTCTCAAATTTATGATCCAAAACCTGAATAGAGTAAACTTAGTAAGCATTCAAAAAATTTCTTGTGTTAGGTTCTAAATGTAGCTATAAATACACTTGCAATACCATTTCAGTTTAGGGATGATTTACACTGTCAAGTTGGAACTGATGGTATTTTGGTGTTTAGTCAAAAAACATCAATTTTGGTGAATAATATATAAAGTATTTTTGAAGGTTTAATAGTGTTTTTGACATCTATGTAACATGCCTTATCTATTGTTAGTAAATTTTAAAAACAGATCATGCCTCAGTAACTCCAAAATAAGATTTTTAAGAGTACAAAAAATACAAAGTTAAGTACAGGTGATATTGACTGGAAATGTTGTGTTTTCTCAAAGTAATTATTTTATGAAAGCTACATGAAAGTGTAAACTTATGTTACCTTTTCAAAAATGTCCATAGATGCTTCGGACCCGGTGGGGGGGGGGGGGTTTACTAGTCAGGCATTGACACAAGTGGGTTACCAGGGCGCGCCCACGGGGTTTTAAAAAAGTTATGGCAAGTTGTTAAAAATCCTTACCTTAAGAAGTATTGCAATATTTGACAAATGCAATAGGGTTCTTGAGTACAGTGCTTTTCTATGAAATGTGTTTCTGGATAGGCTGTTCTGAATAGCTTACTTGCACATAATGATCCGAACGATTACAAGGTTTCACCAAATCGGAACACTAATCATGTAACCGGGAGCTAGCACACATTTGTAAACACATCTCAAGTACACAAGGTTTGAGTGATTAAATATGTGAATGGACTGACGGAAACTCCTGAAACGGATTCTTAAGTGCCGCAATGGTGGCCTTAAGGAGAGGCGGCCAAAACAAAGTTTGTACAGGGGTCAAATTTTTAATTGCGTCCAATCATGGTGAAAGCCACCATAGTATGTGTCGAACATAAGGATCAGAATTTATTGATTTTTGATGTTTTAGGCCTATAACTCTGAAACTGTAGGATGTAATATTACAAACTAGACTTTCTGAATCATTGTGGTTTGACACATAATATGGTAATACTTTTCACATGATTGATCATTTAAACATTGCCTCAGTAGAGGGGTATATGACACATGTCCTGTACAACCTTGAAAAAATTATACATATAAAGGATCTTTGTATATTCTGGTAGGCCTCCTATATATGAATAATTACCAAAAATTTGTCCCGCCTTCTAGTTGTGCGTTGGTAGATATTCAAGGTCAAAGTGTCAACGATTCTTTTACGGCCCATGATGGGTGAGATACTGCTAATCCAATTGACATAGAAGCAAAAAGAGGGTGTTCTATTACCCATGGGTGTGGGGTCACTAAACACATAAAAAACAGTCTTGAGGCTTACAAATGAACAGTCATAGGATCTTGTCAACATAAAAAGCACGTTTAATCAAACATGTTGCCACGGTTCTCAAACATAAATTAGCCAATTCGTCAGTCTGTACAAGGATCAAAATAAAACAAAAACATTTACCATAATCTTTAATGAAAACATTCAAAATACTATTGTCAAAATGTGTCCGGCCTTCCAAGTTGCTGCGTTTGTCAGATATTCAAGGTCAAAGGTCAATGACCTTTATAAGGCATGTGATGGGTCATAACAGTTACTGCTCAGCCAATTGGCCTAGAAGCAAAAAGGTGGTGTCTGTACCCATGTTTTGGGGGTCAATAAAAACAATAAACCTATTTTTTAGGCTTACAAATGCAGCCATCATTGCTTTTCGGTATAGAAAGCACTTTTAATCCAATTTTTTACAAGTTTTTCTCAACGTAAATTAGCCAATTCGTCAGTCTGTACAAATATTAAACAACAATATTTGACCTTAATATATAATAATGAAACAGCTACAATATTATTGTCAAATCAATGAATACTGTTCTTGGACAGATCCTCAAACTGATGAGTCCTGTGTAATTTAATAGTGTGGTACTAGTGACAGACCTTTTTGCATAAATATTTCATTTGGGTACTATTAAAAACCCCATTACCACTGCTAAATGAGCCAACTCCCAAAATAGTCGGGACATGGCACGCATCGAATATCACGGACCACATCAAGCGGCGCTGTGATTCGCCCTTCGCAAAATGTTTCTCTTAAAAAAAAATAAAAACAAAACAAACAAAAAACCTTCCAACGACCTTCTTGCAGGTGGTGAATAACAAATTGCATGAGCGCCATAAGGTCGTGGAAGGTAAGTATCATACCCGGGGTATCATACTCAAGTGTATCGCCCTCTCACTCCTGAGAGGGAAATACACTGTATTAGAGCTAGCTTCCTTCCACAGCTTACTTGCCAAGAATTTCCACTGCATGGCTTAATCTGTGGCGGAGGCAGCAGAAGTCGCCAGAAGGTGGTAGCAACGTCAAGCAACCCCTGTAAAAGCCCCACCCATAGTCGCCTAATGGGTCAAGATGCTAGGGTCGATAAGCTAAGAGGATTGGAAGGCGACACCCCTCTCCGCTTGACTAACATACACATGCATCAAATAGACGGTGGATGGTGGTGAAGTAGAACTCCAAACCAACATTGTCAAAAAAGTCTCGGGATGAAGGCCTCTTTATAGAATGCCCCGGAGGAAGCCGTGAGCTCGAACCATCATCTGCCTAAACCAAGAAGCCGTCAACCATTCACGTGTTTTTTGTGCAATTTCAGATGACTGAGGAAATCCAGGTGGCTCAATGTGTCCATTGATGCAGGCTTCTATGAGCTGTCTGCAATCCTGTCTGCAATATGGGAGAGTGACAGAAACACTGGTTTCGGGTAAAACGACAAGAGTACTGCTTCTTGGCCAAACGCCTGCATGTGGAAGAAAGAATAGAGACCTCGGGCTACAAGCGGCGATGGGCCTCGTCCGTATAGACAAGGATGTATATCCGAAACCCCTATGCCCACAAGCCACAGCCATTAGGAAGTTCCAGAAAGCACTAAGCTTTTGGTTGAGTTTAAACTGTTCCCGACACCAAGAATTGCAAGACCAATGGGCCAAATCTCACTCCGGATACAAAGCGCTCGAACGGGGGGAAGATCCGTAAACATACCCTTCACAGATTGGACAAGTAGGGGACTGAAAGAAACTGTCATGCCATCACCGAGCCCTTTACGGGTTTGGCCTGTGGCTGTTCGGGGAAAAAAGAAACCTCGGACCGTCAGACACTAGGTAAACCCACTCTGAAAGACTTCTTTAAGGAAATTGCCAACCTGGGCAACGGTCTCAGAAAAAAGAAATTGCATGGGTATCGAACTCCCATCGGACACACCTTGCATGGTAATACTATAATGCTCTAGCTGAATTTGATCACTGAAAAAGTGAGCAAGCCAGCCTGTCAGAAAGTCCCCACCCAGGGTTTACAATCTGACAGAAATGAACCAGACAGGTTCGGAGGCATTGGGTGGTGCACTCTGGGACGAACATGTCGGCTGGAGGACCTTCTTACCAGGTCCCCTCCTTTTTGGAAGATGGATCTGTTCCCTTACAAGCAGATCTAACGGTCTGGGAAACCACAGATGCGGTGGCCATAATGGGGCTACCACCAGCAGGACCAGGCAGTCTCGAGACAGAGCCACTCGAGGACGTTGCAGATAATGGCAACCCTGGAGAGTATGATCAAGCATAGGCTATCAATCATGACCGGTCCGATGCACTGGCCGTCACGTTTGATTGCCCGGGGGATCCAGGTTCAAGAGTAGGCCCTAAATGCCACAATCTGACGATTCATGACTGAGGAGAACGAGATCCACGTATGGACGGTCCACATCTAGAAGATTGTGCGGCACACTTCAAAGTAGAGTGACAAATCCAACGACGACCATCTGACTTTTGGCTGTGTCTGGGATTATAGGGACCCTCATGGGAGACGTCTCTGCAAACGATTGTCTACTCCCGAAACACGGGAGACGATCAGCCCGATGTCCCAATCTCGGAACCACCCGAATAGCCGAAGAATCTCCCTGCATAGGGCTGGGACATGATTACCACCCCTTCCTTTTTAATGTCACCACTTCATATTGTCCGTTTAGCGGACAACAAATTCCTTCCCCTGGCCCGGGGAAGAGGAGTCAGTGCCCGCAATGGCCAGAAAGACGGGGAAAAGACGGCGAACAACCGAAGACGTTTATGTGGTGAGAGCCACGGAGGGCTGGTCAGCGGCACTTCACCGTTAGAGATAGGTGAGCCCCCCCCCCCCCCCCCCCCCAACTTAACGCATCCGTCGTCAGAGGAGTGTTTAAACAATCCATTGTCAGGGTGTTTGATAGGTCACAGGTAAGCTAAATGGGACTCCTGCCGTATGAGTGGCAAAGTACACCATTGAAGGTCTGAGGTAACCTTCGTCTTCCTGGGGGAGGAAGGTGGGGTGTTTACCACTGCCAACCAAGTTTCATCTGGCCAGCTAAACTAAAACACCTAAATTTGAAACCTAGGCTGCATCTAATATTGGCCATCATTTGCTTTCATTTTAGCGCAAAATAATCTGTCACGCCACCTTACCTTTGGTTAGTGGAAGACCAGAATCAGTTTGGAGGAAGGGGTGGTGGTGCCAACTTACAATATTTTTCTTTTTCACTTCTATAAAATATATATGCTTTATGCACTTAATACCTACTGTGATGTTAAAAAACTGATTCATTTTCATAATCACCCCCCAAAAAACCTAGGGCAAAATCACACATTCCTTGGTATTTTAACTCAAAATAGAAATTGGCTTTATTTTTTAGAAACAAGCGGAGAAATCAAGTTTCCCAAGATTATGAATTCATAAAACAGTAATATGACGTCAAATGGAGGACTTATATTACTATGACGTCAAATGGAGGACTATTGGGACGTTTTTGATATCAATGGAAAGAGGAGACTTATACCACTCCACCTGTATCAAAATCAAAAGTGTCAGAGGTTTTGTAACTAAGAAATCCAAGGTCTTAACCAACACCTTTGAAATGGTTCTGGGGGACGAAGTTTAAAGTACAATTTCATGCAGATAGTGCATAGTATTTTGAAAATCAAGGAAGGGTGCATATGATCATTTTCCCTATATGCTAATTGTGTTTGTTGACCCCCAAAACCTTGGTATAGACACCTCATTTGTGCTTTTAGACCAAATGGTTGAGGAGTTATGATCCATGATATGCCTTATAAAGGTCATTGACCTTTGACCTTGAATATCTGACCAACGCAGCTGCCCGAAGGCCGACAATTTTTTTCATAATAGTTCACATATAGCCCTACAAGAATATACCAAAAGTCCTTTTATTAGAATTTTTCAAGGTTGAATCGCATATGGCCTCTACTAACCCCTGTATAATCTTTGTCTTGGCCCCCTCTCTTAAGGCACCACTTGCGGCACTTAAGAATCGCGTTTCAGGGGTTCCTGTCAGGCTGTCTACATATTTAATCACTCAAACCTTTTGTACTTGATGTGTTACAAATGTGTGCTAGCTCCAGGGCTAATGTAAGTTCAAATCCCTGTTCAAGTGTGAAAAGTGTACCCTTTTTCCACATTTCAGTGTTTTTGCTGCCTTTTTCACGTTACGTACGTATCTTGCACAAAAAATACCCTTTTTACGTGTTTCTTTGGTCTTGCATGATATCCCCTTGTCAATGGACAGTGACCCCCCCCCCCTCTTCGGGACTTCAGATGTATGTGAAATCCTTTATAAAAAGATGTTGGTATTTTTATGATGTTATACTTCTTCACTAAAGAAGTTAGTGCGAAAAAATATTACAATCCTGATTATGTATATTACATGATAACTAAAATTATATTATTTTGGTACGGTATGTAATAATAAATACAAATTGCGTAAGTTAGTTGGTTCATATCGGGCCAATTGGTATAGTCAAAACAGTTGCAAACCATATTTGCCTGTCAAATTATTAGTTAAAAATATCGATTTGGGGTCGCTTTTATTTTTTTAATAAAATTTTCTATCTCTTTCTATCTCTTAGGCATTTTTTGTCTAAAAATGCTTTAACAAATTTATTCAATTAATTAGCTTTCCATTCTCAGTTTACTCCAATTTAATTAGTTGTAGGATAGTGGTACCTAGTTTTATTCAGGCAGGGGGTCAGCGAAACATGAGTAGAAGGAGTCACGTAAATGTAAAGAGGAAAGAAAAAAAATTTAAGAGAAATTTCTGAGGACACTGAAAGAATGGGAGGCAAAGAGGACAGACAGGATAAAGATTCTGTAAAATTTTAGTACCCCGGAGCAACAGAGCTGCCTCCGGTTCCTATCCATTATATCAGCAGCGATTCTATGATTCATGGCAGGTTTTTAACTGATTTCTAAAAGAAAATACCCATTATCACCGAACCCCAATGACATAAATCCTCAAAAATCCAATATTTTTTTTAATTTAGAATGAAAAGATCTCCTCATCACAGGTCCATTTTTTCATTTAGAGCTTAATGAATTCTCTTGGGGCGTCCTCATTTTAATGAGCAAGATTTACATAACATTTTGCTCGTGGAGAACTTTGTATGAAAATTATGCCCTTTTCTCAGTAGTCAATATGATGAGCATCTGTCTCGTAAAGGTGATTTGCAAGCTTGCCCGAACATGAAGATGTATTATCCAAACAAAATTCATCTTTGAAAAGAACCATAGCACAAACAAATACGAACATATGAAAAAGACACTATGGAAAAAAGGCAAAACCCGAAAAGAGCTCAAAAGAAAAAAGGAAACAGATTTTAGGCGAGCGGAGCGAGAATACAGGGTCTTTACCCCCCAATAATAATATTTGTTCTCTTTTCTCCAAACGGGTTCAAATTTGGGTAAAAAAGTCCCTTTTTGCCAGATTTGCCTCCCCCCTTGAGGGAGGCAAATTTAGGGCAAGTCCCTTTTGAAAAACAAAATCTCCCCTAAAATCCTGTTTATGGGATGTTTATTTGTAGGTTATCCAAAGTTACTACCTCCAGTCTCCACATACGTTGATCGTTGAATTAGGGCTTGCACATTCTTTAAGTCTTGGTATAGACACTTACCTAGAAATTTGCAAGCCAAACTGGCATGGGAATATGGCAAAATAAGTCATGTGAAATCTCATGCACAAGTGCAGTATGCCAGAAACCCACATAAACAACTGACAAGTAAGTAACTATAACACTTTCACTCACAGATTATGATTCAGAGTTGTACAATATTATATCCCTGTTACAGGGGCATATATCCATTTCAGTATTCGTAGTCATGTATAGCATTTTTTATCAGTGGATGTCTAGTCTTGGGTAAAGGCGAACATGAATCAAATTGACCAACTTTTTTAAAAAGGATTGTGCCATGATTTTGCAAAGCATCATTTTTTTTAAAATCGCGACAAGATTTTATAAGATAACGTAAAAACCACACAATAGTCATTATTCAAAATAAAATCACAAAGATATCTGCTAAATCAACACAATTCAATCAACTGCAATAACATTTTGAAAAAACTCAAACGCGCCAATGATTTTCCAAATTTGCCACGAATTATTTTAATCGCACAGATTCTGTTAAATCACACAATGTTCTGTTAAGTCACACAAATGTTTGTTAATCGCACACAGTGTTCCCATAAAATCGCGACAACTTACAATCCAATTGGCTTAGATTTGTAAAATTGCACCGGATTTCTTAAAATCAATATAGGTTTTGAGTTGTGAGTCTTGATGAAATTATAAAAATCTTGGTAGAACTTGGGATTTGGAATGATAATTTCACAAGATCTCCACATGCATACAATTTAAAGAAATTTTTTTTTTTTTTTAATTTTATGGTGTTTTTTTGTGTTTTATAATTATTTTAGTGACTGATTGAGATTTACCACTTTTTCTTAGTGACATAGGGACTTTTTAACCGCCATTAATCTCAAAATCATATTGTTGCCCACAACCATGCTTTAGCACTAATTTGGCATGGCACACATACCTTACTGATGCCCATGGTATTCAAGTATTTTCAGCTAATTTAGAGCATAAAACATGGATGTTTTGATTACAGCTAAAGTTTACTATTATTCAGGGTTAAAACCTAAATTTTGAAAACGTATATTTTCACTCAATATCGCGCCTATACTTACTGTATATTTTGTTAAACTTTGGAAGTATAGTTGTGAACTTCTACTTCTGGACTCAAAATAGTTCTGAAACTATTTACATCGAGTGGCCAATGTATATAGATGTCAAAACTATCAATATCTCAAAAATCAGTTTTTTTACTAAAATGTATGTTCTGTCTGAAAGGACCCAAAAATCACCTTGATGGTTATAAAAATTGGATTGATGGAGACCATTTTATGTTGGTCTAGCAGAGTTGCAAAAAATTGGCGAGACCAGTCCGGCCCAATATTTTAAAACTCATATCGAGACCCATATATTGGGCGTAATCATGCACACTTTTATTAATCATTATTTGTTTTGATCCACTATTTTCCCACACTTGGAGCCATACCAACATATATGGCTCATTGCAGTTCCACTCATACCTAATGATGCCAAGTAGCCTCACGTATTTTAAGGCTCAAGTTTAGAGCATACACGAACCTTTTGAATGCTAACTAAAATGTAACTATTTTTCAGGTGTTAGAAACATGAATTGAAAAACTATATTTTCACCCATATTCTGCCTATACTTACTGTATTTTACAAAACTTTTGAAGCTTATTGTGCGATTCTATGGACGCAATTTAATGTTCGAAACCTATTTACATCGATGGGGCTGTATGTGAGTGTCAAAAAACCAATATGTCAAAATCATTTTTTTGCCCAAAAATGTATGTTTTTGCTAAAATGACCCAAAAACCCACTTCGGCCACACATTGACATCTCTAACATCAATACGAAATCTGATGCCTGATATTTAAGAATTTAGCTAATTTGGAATAAAACATGCATGGTTTGAATGCTTCAGCTACAAGTTTAACTATTTTACGGTGTTAAACATTAATTTTTGAGAAAAACGCATATTTTCGACCTATACGCCTAGACCATTGTATATTTACGAACTTTAGACAGCTTATATGTGAGCTTCTGGGACGCAAGTATGTTCGAACCTATTTACTATTTCACGTCATACGACGATTCCTTCCATTTCTTGGTTGTACTTTACTTACTTGGTATTATAGCAAGAAATAATGGGGAATGTGTCGCTAGGGTTTTCTACATTCAAGAGAGTGTTTATAGCTGACTGTATTGTTCAAAAACTTTGAGCCTACTTTGTTCTGGCCTGGACTGGGGTCACAGAAAGAGGCAATTTTATATGCATATTATTGTCTCTAATTAGGTTTTTGCAAATAACAGAAAATGAAAGGGGTCAAATAAAAAATAAAACATTCATATATAATGTTCCTTGTGAATTTGCCACATCTTTGGTACCAAGGTCTATATACTTTGGACGATGTCTTACCTGTTTGCCCTTTGACCTTGTGTCAAAGTCACGGAACGGGTTATAGCGAGTGTCCAACGGACGCACATAGAGACGGTGTCCAACGGACAGCAAGTTTCAGAGATTGGGGGTCCGACGGACACCGCAGGTTCCCTCGGACGCCCCATTCTCTGAAACCTACCTGCTGTCCTACCGGACACCTTTATAGGTAGGACTCTCAGTTTCTATTACACCGTGTGAGCAGCGTTAAATCCATGAGTGTTTACAACACTTGTGATCAATCTGCTGAATATCGCAACACAATGGATGTGTGTTGTGTTTAAACTCGCGGTAGCGAAATGACTGTGTGTAATAAGCGTACTATATATTATATAGCTCTACTTAGCACCTGTAGTGAGCACTTGATCACAGCCCATGATATATGTATATATATATATATATATTATATATATATATTATATATATAATATATATATATATATATATAATATTCTAAAAAGATATATATATATATAGATATCGTGAGAATTTGGGGCCTTTAACACTCGTGGAACATGTCCAGGATATTTTTTTTGGAAAATTATATTCGAGAGAATGTTCAGGACGCGGAACGTCGCAAGAATTGGTGCACACAATATGAGACAAGCTTTCGGCATTAGAATGCATTCATCAGGAATCTTTTTTTTTTTTTTTTTTTTTTTTTTTTTTTTTTTTTTTAATTTTTTAGGTTTTTTCTTTTTTTAACATTAAAAAATTGATTTCCATGGTTTGTTTCTTGAATCTAATGTTTTTCTGTGTGTCCTTTTGTTTCCATAGTTCCTGATGAAGCATGTAATTGCCGAAAGCTTGTCCTCATAATTGTTTGCAAATTCTGCTACGTCCGCTTCATGAACATTTCTCTCGAATATCATATAGTATATATAATATATATATATATATACCAGATTACCATTGGTATCCTAACATACCAGCCGTATCTAACATACAGCTCATCGCATCCCAGGCCATGCAAAGACGCCCATACCATTCTCACAGATGATAAGGCTGAGACGGCTATGCAGCGATGACATAGAATTTTGCGCCCAAGCGGAAAGTGACGACTTTCTTCTTCCAAGAACGTGGATACCCATCTGATGCCACCTGCACCACAGCTCTCCTGCCATCGATGCCAACCATAACCAGGGAGGAAGCTTCTCACTCAAAGACGAAGATACTGGCCAACAACATACAATACGCGCGGTTCCACTAAGTCCTCTCAACCTCTCTCCCACATCGCTTCCTGGTAGCGAGATATATGCGTAACTGGAAAATCATCATTGACATCCATCAACCAAAGAGATCTTCGGTGCTCCCCCAATCATCTCTTATCTCCGGGAACAAAAACATTAAGATCCATCATCTCCATCACAACCCCAACAACACCATATTGGGAAACCACCATCCACGCGCTGTCGCTGTAATATACTTTTCAAACATTTGATATCACTGACTGTGTACCGGTCCCTGAAGGAATACTACTCCATCAGGAAGCCTTCACTTGCATTCCACACACGTGAATATCGCCCTTGGGTGCAATCAACACGCCGGCGGCCTGGTACAATCGGGAATCCCGAACACCGGCTGGCGACCGGTTCATTTCACCGAACATCGGCGGTGACTCCAAATACGACGCGATTATCACACCTGTCCTCAGCACTTCAACAGCAGCAACGACACCTTGGATGACTTCACAGTGACAGGCCCTAACCCATCCAAGAACACGGCGGATAGAGGATGACAGAGAGCAACGCATCATCTTCCAGATAGGACTTGCAACCTGCCGGCTTGAACATTAATTCACGGCCTTCATGCCAAAATATGAACTTTAAACTTCCAACATAATTTCATGTTCATATACTCCCTTCCTTCTCCCCCCTTTTTTATTTTATTATTATTATTATTATTTATTATATTATTTTATTATAATTATATTATTACTATTATATTATCATTTTTCACATCATTTGTTCATTTCACTGTTATTTCCTTATGATCATGATTTTTTTACTATGTATTCCAGTTTCTTTCATTTTCTTTAATATATATTTTTTTTTATTCGCTTGTTTTTTATTTCTCTCTCTCTCTTTTCTTCTCTTTTTTTTTTTCTTTTCTCTTCTCTTTTTTTTTCTCACCTTTTCTTTTCTTTGCCTTGTGATTTAGTCGTTAGGTACTTTCCCTCGCACATCCTCGGCGTAGCCCTGTTAATTGCTGCGCGTTTTGCTTCCACCCGTCCTTGCGCTCTACGCATTCATAAAACCCCGACCGCTTCCTTTGTTTACTTTTGCGAGGGATAGCCTTCACACTTGACACAGGTCTTGACCGACAATTTGTGTATCATTTTGTGGTAATTATATTTACCCCAACCCCCACTCAGCCTTGATTCATTACGGTAAATTTCTTGAAACTTTTAATATATATATATATCTAGTATAGTCGGAAATCCAATATATTAAATGGAATCAAACCACATAATGTTTATTCACGAGAAATTCCACACTAGTTTTCGGCCATCGGCCTTTGTCAAGTGGTGAATGCGTAAAGTGACCTATGGAACAATAACAATTCGTGGAACGCGAGAGCGCAGGTTAAGGATCGTAAGCGTCTGCGACCGGAGCGTATGACGAGAGCGCTGTGATAGCACGGCGCACGGCGCAGGGAAATTGCCTCCGGGAGGTGGTCACCACACAAGATTATGCTGGTAAGGCGAAAAAAAAAAGGGGGGGGGGACAGATGGGCAGAAGGAAAAGTAAAAACGAAGAAGGAGAAGTAGAAGTAGAAACAGAAACGTGATTGAAATAAAGAAAGAGCAGAGGAGAAGAACGAAGACAGAGAGAGAAAAAAAGAAAGACAAAAGAAGAAGGTGGAAAGAAGGAAGAGAAGGTGGAAAAGAAGGGATGAAAAGAAAAGGAGGAGAGAAACGAAGGAAAAAGAAGAAAAGAACAGAGAAAGGGGAAGGATGAAGAAAGGAGACATAAAAAGAAACCAAGAATAAATATTACAAAAACTTTTGCTAAGGGAAAAAAATATACCAAAATATGAAAATAGGAAGCGTAAACAAATATTACAAAATAAAAAATGAATAAAAAATAAAATAAATAAATAAATAAATATAAATAAATAAAAAAATTTAAAAATATAAATAAAAAAAAACCAAAAAAAAAGAAATAGCTTTAAAAAAAAAAACAAAAACTAATAATAAATAATATAAAAAATAAAGTGGAAAGGAAAAGGGTGACAAAAGTCCATGACAGAATGAGAATGAAAGTTCAACAAGCAAAGAGGAGGCACAAAACCCTATTCAGTTTCAGTGGATGTACGTTCATGGAGATTAAAAGATGGAATCTAATGTTCATTCCCCTAGGTTGCACTGTGTTCCAAAATGAATATGATGGCGTTTGTTCTGGAGTTTTCACTCTTGTCTTTGTGCTGTTTACTGTCAGTAGGGCAGTGATGAATACATCAGAGAGTGTGTGCTCGTAACTGGGTGAAATGTTGAGGCACTGGCTTGGAGTTGTCACGAACTATGATGTCACGTCGATGTTAGTGAACTCTGTCGGCCAATCTCCGTTCGGTCTCTCCGATGTAGAGGGTACTCGAATGGCGTTTTAAAGCATATATGGCATAGATGCGTGGGTGGATGTGCAGGTGAAGCTACTTCGGACGTAGTAAGTGCCAGAGTAGCCGGGGATTGAATTGAATTGGTTTCCATGACATGGCGGCAGTGTTACACCGGCGACGGTTACATGCAGTTGGTACCGACCGAAGAAGTAATGGTTGCGTTGAGAGATGAACTGACGAGTGTGTCCTTGATGTTTTTTATCTCGCGTATAATGTCTGGTGGTTCCCAAATCTCTTAGTTGATGTGCTCCTTGAGTAATTTTCCAGTTACGCGGTTTACTATGGTCTGCTTACTGCATGCGTTTGGGGGATGGGGTATGTGAGCACCATCACCGGTCTATTTTGGGATTTGTTTGATGGGTTCTTTGGCGATGAGGCTTTCTTCTCTGGTGATGTTGCGGCATCGTTGAAGGGCATGCTGTCTGAGGTCACATGGGTGGAATCGCCTCGTGTTTGAGAAAGAAATGGCCATCTTGTCTGTCCTGGTTGTCAAAATCCGTATCATCTGCTCGCACAGGCGTCTTCCTAAGACGAAGCATTTGAGAGAAGGGAATGGCATCGGCTTGCAGGAATTTAGGATGAGACGAAGAGTAGATCAAGTACGAATGAGAGTCGTGTGTAGACAGTGTAATGTATGGAAGTGGATCAGAGCCATCCTCATGCGTATAGTCTATCGGGCAGTCAACAGATTGGTGGAATATCCCATGTGAATTCCAAAGCAGGGTGGAAATTGTTAACATAGTTCAAGAACTTAGCAGATCCCCTTCGTTTCTAAACGGTGCAATACCAAACTATCATCGATTATCGACTAAGCATAGTGGGCTTAATTCCCTGATCCAATTGCGGCACTTGCTGTTCGATGTATCCAACGAAGATGCAGGCGTAGACAGGACCAAGCGGAACCCATTTTCCACTCCTCGTATTGCAAGATATTATCACCATCAACTCGAAGCAGTTGAGTTTGAGTACCAGCTCCAATACGCTAAAGTATCTGTATGGATTTCTTTGAGTCCCCGCGATCTAGGAACCAACGCAGAGCTTGCAGCCTTACCGTATGTGGAAATGGATGTGTATAAGTATTTGTCTCCCATATAAAGAATCGCCATCGGTTGAAGATCCCCTTCTTGAAGAATACGGAGGGCGTGTGGTTGAATTCTTTGATATATGTGGCCACACAGATTCACTATTGGTCTTAAAAGCTCTCGAGGTTTCGGCAAATGCGTCTTCAGTAGGCAATTGCATGCTTGACAACGATGGTCTCCATTATTGTTACCTTGGATACTTGGGCAAGCGAGAAATCTACTCTTCTTGTGGTCTTGGGTTGATAAGATTATGGGCTGATTTAGACTTATCATCGTTGTCATTTCCCGATAGTGGTCGTGACATGTTTCTGGGTGTTCTTCTGTATATCGTCCAGAGTCCTGTAATGGCCTCATCGGATATTGTCGTTTTGCTTCTGGCCAGATATGGCTTTTTGCAAAACCACAATGGCACCCACCTTTTCCGCCGGTTTGATGACAATGTTAGGATTGTTTGGCTAAGAGATTTCAAAGCCTTCTCTTTTTCCATAGTGATTTTTACGTCGACGGTTGGTGTTGTTTGAATTCAGCTTGTTGCTTTCTCTCTCGCCTTCTCAATGTAGTAGTCAAGCATAGGTAGTTGTCCTTCTTTTGGTGTAAAGTCGGACTTCTCCTTCTCGTTTTTGACAACTATGGACATTTTTGTTCGTATTCATGTCTTTTAATTTCTGTGGCGTACAATTGCCATGTCCAATATACATTTATGGGTGATTGTTGTTTGGGGTGGGTTTTTAAATTTATATTATATATCTAATATATAATATATATATATATAGATATATATATGTATATATAATATTCTGTGTCAACTACTTTTTTATGTCTCTCACCATATAATATATAATATATTATATATATAATATATTATATAGTTAATATATATATATAATATATAGTATATTTCGTTTCGCTAATATAGTCGTTAGAGGGGGAATCATGTAATAATCATTAGTTATAATGAGCTCTTATAAGTTATTTACATTAATTAATTATTCATATCCTTTGTTATTCTAGAGGATTACCTTCATTTGCTAAATTAATTCATTCTTGTGACGGAATAAATCGCCCATACACAGGGAGCGTTAAGGGGAAGGTGAATTTCCCCAACGCCGTAATGAGTGAATATCAAAAGATCGCTTCCCCCCCTAAGCCCAGGAGATAGCGATATATAAGGAACTGAATGATTGGAAAATTTTAAAAAGTTTTGAAAGAGAGGAAAATTTTGCTCCCAACACACACTCCTTGTTCCAAAAATGATGTTGATCAGAAAAAAGTGGCACTTTCTCGTATTCAAAGGTCGAAAGTAAGAAACTTAAAACAATTACAACAGCGATTTCATTTCCATATTACTTGCGATGAGAGGTAAATAAGCTAAGACATTGACAAATGGCAAACAAATCAACAAGACAATAGCAGGAAAATAAAAAGAATGAGGTGTAAGCTCATTTTTGTTTGTCTGAATATTTGTTCATTTGTTTGATATGCGTTCATGTTTTAAGCTTATTACTTCAGACCGCAATGAATAAAAGAAAGGAAATGAAAAGTCGTTGGTTGTGTAAATTGATTACTTTATTGACTTAGACCTTTGAAACTTTTTCTGCAACATCATTTTTGGAAAAAGGGTGGTGCCAAAAGTGTTTTTTGAAAATCAATTATTTTGAAATGTTATTTGAAATGTACATATTATAACCTTTGTTTTTTTAAAAATCCAGTTCAAAGTGAAGTTATGCAACCAAAATGTCCCCCGATATATATAGATTATATATATAGATATATATATATATATATATATATCTATATCTATAAAGCTCTATATATATATATATTATATATATATTACGAGGTGTGTGTGTTTGTGGTGTGTTGGTTCAAAATATTGTGGAAACAGGAAACAACGAATCACCCTTACCGCTTGTAGCCATATTTTGTTTCTTGGAATTAGTACGAAGGACGAAAACAGCAATCTGTAGCAAAGGAACGAAACATGACATGTTAACAATTACACGGTGTTCAAATTTACATGTAAATAAAAAAAAAATAATATAAAATATAAGTGCAACCAGACATTTTGGGCATCATATAATTGTGTGATATGTAGTGACTTCATATAGATATGACCCACAATGATACAGACTTAGTTGAAAGTGAAACAAAGGCAATTATGGGCATAATTTCAATATACAACATAGCTGAATCTAGTATTGATACTATGAGAAATTATAAATTCAAATTTTTGCTACCAAAGAAATAATTATCAGCTTTAATATTCACATAAGGAAATTTGATAGAAAGCTGTAAATTAGTCTGTAGTGTAAAAAAATCAGAATTTTCACATTTTTAGGGGACACCTGTTATGTGAAATCTCTCTTAAACCTTTAATATACTTTCTGATTTATGTACTTTTGGAACTGTAAACCATGGACAATTAATTTTGCTCTGAAAGGACATTTTGTTCCATCTATGTAGCTTATGTCTTCTGTCAAATATTAACTTTTTATTGAATTAAACTTTTGACCCACTTGGGCCATCGATGCAAAATGAGAAACCATGATAACTCTCATAAAATTATTAGCCCCGGGGCTAGCACACTTGTAACACATCTTAAGTACAAAATGGTTGAGTGATTAATAGTAGACAGAATGACAGGAAACCCCTGAAAACGTGATTCTTAAGTGCCACAAATGGTGCCTTAAGGAGGGGGGTCAAGACAAGATTGTACAGGGGTCAAAATTTAAATTGATCCAATCGTGCTGAAAAGTATCCCATGTTATTGTCTAACCACAAGGATTAGGGAAAGGTATAGTTGTACTATCTACAACGTAAAGGTTAAGAGTTATAGACTAAAACAACAAAATCAAAATTACAAATCAATAAAAAAGGTCAATTTCAGTTGTACAGGGGTCAAATGGTTAGTTGCTCTGATTTGGATAAAAAATGGTGCAAATTATTGGTGGAGTCATAGGATCAAATAAGGGATAGTTTGAGTGTCTCAAATGCTTGTAGAAAGTAGGGGGAACACAAGTTCAAGGACCATTGAATACAATGGACGTTGACCTTCTGTGCCCCCTACATCGGTAACTAAGTATTTTAGACAAGTCAAAACTATTCCATTTTTAATCCTATGGAAACTCATCAATTAATTTGCACCATTCCTTATCGAAATTGGAGCACCTTTGAAAATTTGACCCCGGTTAAACTGAAATTGACCGTTTATTGATTTTTTTTTGCTGTTTTTAGCCTATAACTCTTAAACTTTATGTTGGGCGTAGAATAGTACAAACTATACCTTTCCTGAATCTTGTGGTTAGACAAATAAATGGTATACTGTTCAACATGATTGGATCAATTAAAAAGTTGACCCCTGTTACAACTTTGCCTGGCCCCCTTCCTTAAGGCACCAGTGCTGGCACTTAAAGCATCACGTTTTCAGGGGTTCCTGTCAGCTGTCAACGGATGTACATCCACTCAAACCTTTTGTACTTGAGATGTATTACAAATGCTGTTAGCCCCGGGTTATATGTAAAGGTGCAATGAGAGATTTTGGGACACCCATATTTTTGTCATATGTAGTGATTTCATATAGATAAGACCCCAATAGATTTCTTGCCTTGTATTTGGCTACAGAAATACCTTGAAAGTGAAACAAAAGGCGATTTTGATTTGCTTAATTTCAATATAAAATAATTATGGTGAATTTTGCTCCTAGAGTCTATTTAAAAAGTCGTCAATTTTGTACCAAAGAAATGATTCTCAGCTTAATCATTTCACACGTTGATATATTTGTAGAAAGCTTTACAATAGTGCAAAAAAATCAGAATGTTGGGGGACACCTGTTATGTAAAATCTCTAGTTGCACCTGCAATGAGGTCTAAATTAACGTACCGAGGTCGAAGTTCATTTGCGGTCAAGTTGTAAATTGGCCAGTAGTTTAGGTTCTTAGTTCTTTTGAGCAAGTTTGAGTACTGTAGCACCTAATTTGCAACAGAAATGGCATTTCATAGATTTTACCAAATGTAGTTAAAGGTATTATAAGGGTCATTAGATGTCACTCAAATTACTCTTTTAGCCAATTTTTTCACATCAGTCAGATAACACATTTTTGGGTGATTTCATGCATCGAAATATTCAATAGTAATCAGTCACTAATATCGAGTATGGCTACCCCTGGCATGAATCAGTGCGTCAAGACGTCGCGGCATACTGTCCACAAGGTTGTTTATGATGTCAATGGGCAGAGCGTCCCACTCATCGGTCAGAGCCATAGCTAACTCCTGTAGAGTTTGAGTTCATGGTGATATGTTTGGAAGAGACCGATACTTTGCGATTGAGGGTCACATGGCTTCATTTCTGAAGACAACCTGAAGAGGTTTAAAAAAAATCCAATCTGTTGTTAAATTCCCTACCCCATTCAAATCATTAGCGATAACTTGTCAAAACTTCCCGTCATCTCCTCTTTGGTAATATATGCCAAAAATGAGGCAACATGGGAAAAGTACAATCTTTTGTAAATTTGCTCTGTGTAATTGTCAATTTGTAATGTCAAAGATGGAAAGAGAGATTTCAAATAACAGGTGTCTCTAAAAATGTGAAAATTCTGATTTTGGCACTTGTGTAAAGCTCTCTATCCAAAATATCCCCATGTGAAAGGATTAAGCTGAGAAATGTTTCTTTTCTAATTACAAAATAAAGGTATGACTTTGTGTTGTTTCAAAAAATGTTTCGAATGTTTAATTAGTGTTAGAGTCAGTGAAAAATAATCTAACTTACCCAATAATGCTTGCTCTGTCAAATGTCAGTCATCTGATTCCTTGTGCGTTGTGTGTCCGATGTTAGTTTCCTTTTGGAAAAAAACAGTAGGCCAGTAAAAAAAAACCCTACAATTTACCTTAGTCATTAACGGGAAATTAATCTTTCTTTCTTTCTTTCTTTCTTTTTTTCTTTCTTTCTTTCTTTCTTTCTTTCTTTCTTTCTTTCTTTCTTTCTTTCTTTCTTTCTTTCTTTCTTTCTTTCTTTCTTTCTTTCTTCCTTTCCTTCCTTCCTTCCTTCCTTCCTTCCTTCTTTCTTTCTTTCTTTCTTTCTTTCATTCTTTCATTCTTTTCTTTCGTCATATGGGGTACAGAAAACATACGTTGGGTATTCTTTCTTTCTTTCTTTCTTTCTTTCTTTCTTTCTTTCTTTCTTTCTTTCTTTCTTTCTTCCTTCCTTCTTTCTTTCTTTGTTTCTTTCTTTCTTTCTTTCTTTCTTTCTTTCTTTCATTCTTTCATTCTTTTCTTTCGTCATATGGGGTACAGAAAACATACGTTGGGTATTTCCTTTTAGTCCTGTGAGAGAGATGCCTAATAGTCCTGTGGTAGGCCATTATGACCTTACACAAGAATCTGCACAAAATGTTTAATGGTTTCTAGGCAACATTGACCTGCTTATTCCAGATCTTGATGATGCAATTTCCTCATCCTTGAACATTTTGAGATAGGGAAGGGTAAATTAACACTATTAACAGGGTAAAATTTTGTAAATGTTCCACAAGGGTTAAAATGTGTATAGACATGTTCATCAGCTTCTAAGGATTAAAAAAGTATAGTTTCCTATATCTACATCCTTTTGTATTCGCAATACAGGCCCATCATGCCAAGCACATCAGGGGGTAAACACTTATATTGATCCGACTGGTTTCAAATTGATTTCATATTGTTCGAATGGGAATGTTATAACAGGCAATATACATTTACTTTATGTTAATCAGCTCAAAAATATCTAACAGAGGCCAGAGCGCTTATCCCCCATAGACCATGTAGACCCTGTAGGTCTTGATACTATTTCATTAAATCTCCAATGTCACACAAATCATATTTACATTATTATCTATAAACATGAAGAATTTGAGCCCATTTTTGAGAAAAATCTGTGCATTATAATGTTTACCTCAGAGTGACCGTGAACCATTTTAAGACTACTGTGTTAAAAGTAAGTGTCATTATAGCAATACTTTTTTTAATCCTTAGAACCAGATGAACATGTCTATACACCTTTTGATTCCGTATGAAACGTTTACAAATCTTAGCACTGTTAATTTACCCCCTTCCATATCTCAAAATGCTTAAGGATGCAAAAGTTGCTTCATCAAGATTTGGAATAAGCAGGTCAATGTTGCCTAGGCACCATCAAAACATTTCGTGCAGACTCTTTTGCAAGATTATTTTCAAGGTCTATGGTTCTACCACTGGTATATAAATAGTGAAACCGTTTATAATTTCCAAGTTCCTTTGGTATGTTACGGAGCTTCTTCCACTAAGAAACACTAAATTCCAATGTTATGCTCCCCTCTAATAAATGTGCATTTTTCTAGACAAGTTAGACTCCTTAACCTGTTACAAAAATGTAAAATGTACACGGAAATGTTAGACATTTAATTAGGCCAATATAAACATTTAAAAAATAAGCCCCCCCCCCCATAAATGTGCATTTTTCTAGACAAGTTATGCTCCTTAACCTGTTACAAAAATGTAATATGTATACGGAAATGTTGGACATTTAATGGGGAAAAAGTTTCACACAACAATTAACCTTCTCCCTAAAATGACGTCATTTATTAAATTTAATGACGAAAAAAATGACACTTTCTTGCATAGGCTTTAACAATCGAGAAAATCAAGTTTTAGAGATTTTTTTAAAGATTATTTTCTCACTACAATTAATTTCCCCAAAATGTTAAAGGTGTATTTCGTGATTTCAGCACCTTCTGTTTTATTCATTGATCACTGGATATGCTTGAGAAAAGCTTATTCCAAAAATTTGAGCTGATCCCGATCTTGCGGTTTTGTGTTATGAGCAATTGCTCGTTTCCCACGGTTAGACAAGAAGAAATTCATGAAAATAAACTTCATGAGGCATTTTTAGTAGAAGCATTTGAAACATTGTTTCTAGACTGATTTTTTATGCTGATTCCGAAAATGCCGGTTGCTTTGCTGTATTTTGAGTGCAAAGGGGTCAAAATTCAATAAATTCGAAATGGCCGCCAAAATACCACTAAAATTATGTCAAAAGATATAAATTCGTAATCTTCCACAGTTAACAGACATTAAACTTATTCTTCTACATAGACTTTTGCAACTCAGTATATTAACACTAATTATTAATCATAAAATCTAGCCTAAAGGGGTAGAATTGGACCAAATTCAAGATGGCCGCCAAAATATCATACAAAACTTAACAACTTAATTTTAGGCGTACAATTCCACAATAATTCAGTGTTATTAAACATACTGTCTCTTGAAGGTGAGTATATTGGTGAGTATATTATTATCAACTTCTCAGCTTAAGTTGTAGCCCAAGGGGTAAATGTTGATCAAATTCAAAATGGCTGCTAAAATATTATAGACCTATTGTATAGGTCTAAACCAGGATTGTAAACAGTCACTTCACTACCTGTTTTAGTGTAGGTGGTTGATACAACTTTCTAGACTTATATTTTGGTATGCCCAGTTAACTTTCTGGCTTTGAGTGCAAAGGGATCAAAAAATTACAAAATGGCTACCAACATGCATCACTTATCACTGAAAAGTCAAAAGGTGAGGTATTAGTTTTCATACTAGCGGGCATACTAGTCGTCTGCACCAGAAAAGTACTGTTTGAGCAAGTCCAAAGACTGACAAGGTTCTTTACTGCATGATTTCCCGTTTTCGTACTTGGATAGATATATACAAGAGAAGTGTATGTTTATCAGTCATGGTTGCCCAAATGAGTTCTTTCTTTCAAAGGGACTTACAATGCATTTAAAAAGCCCAATAGCGTATCTCCCAATATCAGAATTACCGTTATTCCATAATTAAGTGAATCAAAATATGTGGCCATTAAATGCTATTTATCCTTTCGAATTTACTTTTGAGAACTAAGCTGAGCAACATAGGCCTACATTCGGCACACCTCAATTTTAGTAAACGAAGACTAACAGATACATTATGTTCTAACCTTTTGACTAAGCAAAATGAATACGAGATTTTCTAAGTGCTGACACCACCACTGTAAAATTATTCATATTTTTTTATCTTTAACCCTCAAAGAGATAACCTCTGCATTTATTATGTTCATCATATTTCCTTAACAATTCACAATAACAACACTACATGTATAGTATTACTTCAAACTTTCAAGTAAATTTTGAGTACGTTCCACAAATGTTCATGTATTTTAGGTAATCGTTTCTTTGTTTTTCCAGCAGTTGGACTAATTTTTGAATCTCTAATTGAAACAAGTAAAAAAAAGGAAAAAGTGATTTGTTTCATTTTATATCATTCTTCATTTATGGACCGAATATGATGCAAAAATAATTAAATCGCATTCGTTTTCTCCGATGTTCCAACCATCTTTTCTAAACCTACTTCCAAAAAAAAATATATTTTTAGAACACAATACAAAATGGTCATAATCTTCAGTACATTTACAAAAGTTACATTCATCTGTTCCAGAAAGTTTCATTCGTAGAGATTACTCTTACACTGCAGGTCAAGAGAATATATAAACGAATGAATTGAAAGCAAGCTATTTT
Source organism: Ophioderma brevispina (assembly GCA_023653785.1). Classification (NCBI taxonomy): domain Eukaryota; kingdom Metazoa; phylum Echinodermata; class Ophiuroidea; order Amphilepidida; family Ophiodermatidae; genus Ophioderma; species Ophioderma brevispina. The sequence continues at coordinate 27,780 of JAMKCH010008551.1, forward strand.
GTTTTGAACTCTATCTCTCTGTTTGAACATAAAGAAGTTATTACAGTTTATTTCCATAAATTTATATTCTCAGTAACTAATGCAGAAAGGCTTTTGTTTGTTAGATTCAATAATCTATAGATGTCTTTCGAATCGAGCCAAGAAACATATACAGCTTTCTCAAAACTTAACATAAAATACGAGTTATTACTTTTTTTTCAAAGCAACTCAGGTCTCGATTCCTTATTCTTTCTTTACGACGGGTTAGAATTGTATGACTTACCTTAATCAACTTGTGTAAATTAAACAAGTTATAGTATACATACATTTTAATACCAATTCGCCTAAATTGGGAATCTGTTTCCAATGCGAATGTCATTCAAATAAATCATTCCAGCTTGTATTCATTCTAATGAACAGAACTCTGCCATTGCGTCTTAAATTATCATTACCCCATGCATAAAATAGCATTTGTTGGAGAATTATTTTTACACTTTTTTTAACTTTACCACTTTATTCTTCAAAACTGAATCCACACTATTGCTTTACAATTGTTGAAATTATGGCCACTATTATCCTCAAAATGTTCATGTGGGCCTGGTACATAAAGTGTACATATGTGCATGCATATTAAGGGTCAGGGTTTTTTATTAGTTGAACCCCAAATTTGGGAAAATTTTTCTAAATTTGAATGAATTATTTTGGCTGCCTATAGTGGAAATTTGACCGTTTGTATCATTTAACCAATTTTTACCTTAACTCCAAAACCAATGGGCGTAGATGGTTTACAAACTATACAAGTTGGAATATTAGATAGACCGACAATATGGTATACATTCAACATAGTGGATCATTTTTAAAGTTTGACCCTAGATGATCCCTTTAAGTTGGCCCCTATTGAAAGGTGACACCTAATTGCGCGGGTGTGGTACTAGCTACCTAGCATTTATATAGAAGGTCCATACTAAACTACCAAAGGTGCCAAACCTTTCTGTAGTGGGGGGGGGGGGTAAACCGATGGCGTTGACATGGGTCATGCTCCTGCTCTAATTCTGGTCTTATAGTTCTACGGCATATTCGAGCCACTAGCGTTAACTATACCGGTATTACTAATTTTGAGTTGTACGTGTCAGCATTTACGGGATCACAAATATTTCGTTTTCGAAATTAAGACCATAATATACGTGACAGTCTTAGTTACTGAATTTGAGGCATGCCAATCTCATTTTTGGAAAGTGTGTGTAAGAACAAGATGAATGACTACATGATAGTTTGGGACCAATCATTAATAAGGGAAAGGGTAACTTTCATTTTATTCATTACTCCTCCTGCGATTCCTCACTTCCACGGAATTATTGGAAGATATGATGTTAGGCCTTTCAAAAATATCTTGCAGTCATTTCGATGGTCCAGACATTCTAGTCTACAGTTATATTTTGCATAAAGAAACAGTAGGACCTATAGCTAGCCTACAAAGTGACTATACACAAAACTTAACAAAGAAATCGTAGTAGGCCTATGCCAACTAGAATAGAATGTCATGGCATTTAGATGTGAAATCGCCACAAGTAGTTTCTTTCAATGGTTACAGTACTCCATGTACCTGTCCTTTCTTTTAAAATAAATTTTGAATAAAAAAATCACCATTTGAGGAAGTAGATATTTTTCATTTTTTATGTCAGTATTTTGGGCGGCATTTTGATTTTCTTAATTTTGGCTCATGGGGAAAGAACTATGCTGGTAAACGTTATTGAAATTTGCCTCAGCTCAAGGGTGTATATAGAAAGTCAGTTGGATAACTGTTAAAGTAGAAAGCATAATACAAAAAATAAATATGAAATGTGTTGCATTGGCGGGCCATTTTTGAATTTTTCCACATTTGACCCCGTTGCACCCGAAATTCAGCAAAGCAACCGGCATTTTCTGTAACAGCACAAAAAAAAAAGTTGTTTGAAAGCTTCTACTAAAAAATGCGTGTACTTTCTTAATTAAGCATCTTTTTGGAATCTCGTCTAGTCTAGAAGCATAACCCCGCAGCCGCGCGCAAGTGGCTTGTAGCCTGAAATAAAACGGGGATCCGTCTCCTCATTACAGTCCACGGTAAGGGATTTAGCCGGCTGACTATGTTTTTCATTTGTAGACTTATGGACCAATCTTTTCACATCATGACGGGACATGAATATTAATTATTAAAGAACAATATACAGATGTTGAAATCTTAAAAAAGGAATTTTATAGGGGAATAAACAGCAATTTTTGAAAAAACTAAAGATTTGATGACGTCACGGCATTGATTGGTTTATGATTTTTGCTTAGGGGGACCCATTCAGGTAAAAAGACGTAGTATCCTTACATTGGAAAAAACAACCGATTCTCGTCATCGTAGCGGTTTTTGAATCAGTAGGGAAAAGCGGTAAATTTGTTACTGTTTAGACATAATTTAAAACGTTGTTTGGAAAAAATAATCGCAATCTGGCAGAGGGCCATGTAGACCTTGAGTTAAAATAGTGGATTTATATATCGTCGCCCACGAAGAGCAAAATGTATACTGATACCTGAACGTACATGTCCCTGACCGTGACACCAAACTATTCATCTGTTACCGTTTATAACTACAATACGGCAAAGCAGCAAGCATCTGTATCTCCGTTGTCAAGGTAATCGATCAAGAGTGAGGGCTATACTGTAGTAAAGACTAGTTTCAATGCATTTGAAGGAGTAACACAGACACCTTTCGAACCAACACCTATAGATGAGATCTATCGCTTTCTCGACCTGCTTGATTAGATCAGTCGGGTTGGTTCGAGCGTCGTGAATGTAATACCGAGGTCGACGGTTCGAATCCGGCCAAGCGCCACATGGGTTTTTGTCAACACTATCGTGCGCTGGCCATCTCAGGGAAAGATTAAGAAATATATCTTTTCACATGCAGTTCAATTCATAGTGTGGTACTTTTCAATGAAGTACTTACCAGCATCGGGTAAGCTATTATCTTAAAATGTTTTTCAAACTGTTCAAAATTCAAATCAATGCAAAATTATGTCCTTCGTGATAGCATGAAAACAGTAAATAGCAGCAGTGTCAATGTTCACGCATGAATTTGAAACATTTAAATACTTGCATGCAATAAACTGGGCGTTCCGAATTTGACAACCTCAACTTGGTTTACATCCACATTTCAGGTGATGAATTTCAGGATGTGCTTTTAATTTGGTTTGTATTGGAATGTACACAAAACCTCGAACTCCCCTGCAAAGTAAATCCTATCAAAACATAAATACCTTGAACTACGGCCCATGGTCAGCGACTATGCGACCGATACACTCTAATATCAAAACAGGCACTATTATAATTATTATACACCCACAACATTGCAAGCCGGGTCCCATAGGCTACCGTGCTGTAATTTCCGTCCGTTTACGGACAAGCGAAAAGACCAAATTGCGAATTTCTTACAGATGCGACCGAATTTGCCACGTAAGATTTGGCACAAGTGGATTACTGAGGCTAAGGGTTCGAATGATATCAAAATCTCAACATCTTTTAGGTAAGTGGGACGAGGGTGTGGATCACGAAAATGCACCTTTAAACATGCATTGAATGTTTTTTGGTTTTGCGTTTGTTTGTTAGTTTGTTTTCATTTTTATGAAGGTACAGGAACTTAGCGTCACCTGGCAAAACAATGTGGGTAACTATCGTCTACCTGAGCTATTTTTGTAAAAAAAATTTTACTTTGTTTCTTTATTTCTTTATAATTTTGGTTATGAACATCCGATTCCCATAATTTGGTACCACAGGATAGCTGGCGTTTCTGATTTCCATTGGTATCAAAGGGAGGGGAGGGGAGGGGAGGAGGGGAGGAGAGAGAGAGGAGAGAGGGGAGGGGGAGGGGGAGCGGGAAGGAGAGAGGACGGGCGAGAGGAGAGAGAGGAGAGGAGGAAAGGGGAAGGGGAAGGGGAAGTGGATGGGGCAAGGAAGGGGAATGGAAGGTGAAGGGGAGGAGAGTGGAATGAGGAGGGGGAATGTGGGAAACTCAAGCGTGCATAAAAAATGCAAAAGATCACCTGCAGAATAACTGAAATAAGGAGAAATTTTTTAAAAAAGTAATGTTTTATTTTTTGCTTTTTTTTAAATAACTAAATAAATACAGGAATAAAGTAGAAGAGCATGTTATAACAAACGGGGTGGGAGGGGGAAGGGGAGGGAGAGTGGAGGGATTGGGGGGACGGGGAGGGCCCCTTTTGATTTGATTCCGAAATTTACTAGTGAAATTGCTGAAGAATAGCATCATTGCAACATGATGAAGATTATGTTTGGCCGGCCTAAATACGTAAAAAATGCACTTAACATTTGTAAGCTTCCTTGAAAATATTCACACAATAATCATAAAACAAATTTGTTTTCACAAAACATCATTTCTTTGGCAGACATTTATTGTTTCAACCTTTCATCAATATTTTATTGTATTAACTGCACAAATTGCATATAAATGCTTTACACAGCTAAAGAATCCAGCATTTCGGGGTAGGTATCGCGCCAATTGCGGAATTTATATACGCATCACATGACTGTGGCATAATTTGTCGATGGTACTACCACACAATTTTTAAAACAAATAGTATAGATTTTTATTTCAATACAAGAAAATATCAAAGTGCATTGACTTCGCATGGACTCAGTCGGTGACCTCTCATGTCTTGCCCGCCTTAAAATGGCCCCGCTTGGGGAAATTCCGGTTGTATCACTCGCCGACTATTCAATTACGTGCGAGCCCGCTATGTATAGAGGTCAGTGCAGGGGGGGGGGGGGGGGGGTAGGACAAGATCTGCTCGATTGGGGCATTGGGGTTGGGGATTTCAAACGGTAATTTGGGGGCAAGTGCTACGTGCATTAATATGGCAGTCTCAGTCCCCGTGACATTAAAAATCATCTTTAAACCTTGTTCAAAAGATCTTAGTAATAATCATGATAAATTACGACAAATTATGACTTCAAAATCCGTCGGGGTTAGTGGATTAACCCCTTTGCAAATAGCTGGGTAATTTCCATAAACGGTCATTTAGATTAAATTTCGTGACCAAGCCTAGTCCTTAGTCAAGTCTGTGTGTAAACATTCGAATATGCGTAAGAGCGCCCCCTCCTACCGTTAAGTCCTTGAAACAAAATAGCACCCGGAAGTGATGCCATTTTGAATTGGTGTGTTAGGTGGCACGTCCTACCCACCCCCCCCAGGGTCAGTGGTTTCGATCAGCCCCGTCTGTGGTATGTAGCGTGGAAGAATCGTGTATGAAATTATTTGACAATATCGATCATTACTAAAGCTGATTTCACAAGCACAAGGCAACATACACCGGGGTTCTTAACGGGCTCTGAGGCGAAAACCGGCCGTAATAAAACCAAAAAAAAAAATCATGTTAAATTCTACAGGGCTACAAACATTATATTTGGGTTAACGGACCCCCATTTTATCTATGTCCTTTTATTAGTAATATTATTTTTAGTGACATTATTGTATTGGGACCTGTAAGGTGGGGGTCGGGGTCGGTCACCTGGTAGGGCACCTAGGTAGGCGTCACCTAGGTCTAGGGCACTAAATGGCCAACACCCATTTTGAACTGTTTAGGTATCATTATGGCCAGATTCAAAGCAATCTGCAATAGTAACTAATCAAAAATGCAAGTTCAAATGACATGTCGCCGTTTCAGAAGAGCATAACCGTCTTGGAAGATATCGTTATAGATATCTAGACTGGTAGGATTTCAAGACCTCACATGAACATTGACTGATTTACATCAATTTTTTCAACAAAAAAATCGTGTTATTGTTTTGTAATTTGTTGTTAATTTAACATCCATAAGAAGTGTGAGTTTGATTTTTTTTTACATTGTTCAAACCAAACAACCTTTTATATTATTGTTTTTTGGGAGTGTGGGACTCTACAAGTCTATAGGAATGAGACTCCAGGAATACTTGGATTAAAAAAAGAACAAGAATAATAATTGTAAATCAAAGTTGTCTTAGGCTGATGGTGAGTTTTATCGTATCCAGATACTCTGTTAGGGAGAGGGAGTGTGAGATAAAAGATAACTCAACCACAATTGTGTCTATCGTTGCATAATAATAAAAAATATTATAATCAATATACGTACGCAATATTAAAACTTCAGTTCAATAAATTCCACATTTCAACAATTATTAAAAGATACACATAATACCTGAGAACCAGATTCACCCCTCCATGTATCAAACAAGATAAACCAATTGATTGCAAACATACACATAGAAAACACGTATCTAACAAAAAAACACTTCAAAAGATTTATAATGATAAATTCAATAAGGGTATCATTATACTTATACAATCATACACTGATGACACAGTTCATTACCCATCCAGTTGTATCAACACAAATTTAAATTCAAATACGGACCAATCAACATAGTCCACTAATATTTGTTTGATTTGACCCCACACAAATTGCAACAGAAACAATTTTGGTGTTAAAGCCTCTGAAATAGTCCAAAAATAATAATTAAAAGTCTACCAAAAATCAACCTAGTGGGAACATGTAGAAATAAAAGGGGGAAAACTTTGCTACAGGGGTAAAAAAATTCGAATTGTTCGAATTGATTTAAATGACTGTTTGTACCAATTTATTGGGCTTATCCTAAGGTTTAAAAAAAGGTTATGTTTGCCCGATCTATGCGTTATAGTTTTAGTAAATAGGCTCATAACAGTTCAAGGTCATCCTGAGGGTAGGTAAAATTCATAGAATGGTCCAATTTTGAACGGACTGGTTGGTCAAACTGTTAAATTGTCCCACTAGATAAGTAAATGTAATAGATTCTTTGTTTGAACTTTCTATATAAGAATTACAGAGCATGACTATGACATCCAGACCTGTAGCCCCAGGTTCACATTTTGCGGGTTATTATGTATCGAATATTATAGATGGTGAAACCAGTATATTTTCGGGTCTGTACCACTAGGAAGAAACAATGTGGACACCCTTTTATAAACGACACGGAATCTCTGAAAATTTACCCCCATTGGATGAACCTATTTGCTATAAATTGAAAAAACCGCCGATATGGCAAACTATACCTTTTTTTAATCCTGGAAATGTAAACGAACACAGTTGGCCATAATGTTTAAATCGTTCTTGAAATCTGGTCATACTTTTGACCCCTGTATACAAATTGAAAGTTCAAATCAAAGTTCTTCAAATAATCTTAATTTATTAATAAAATTTTTGATATGTTGTTTTGAAGGTATTTCAATACAATTTGTTGTAAATTGATTCTGTTGCAATTAGTGTTGGGTTTAGGCCAGAATTCATTCTATTTGACTGGCCTCAATCACTATCAACACGCCATAACACGGATCCTTGTAAAAAGAACGACGTGAATAAATCAATGCAATACTTGAAACTTAAAGGCAATACAGGTAAAATATATGGTATAATTAGTATATTGAAAAAATGTTTAACTTGGTAATTAACTTATTAGACATTTTTAAAAGGTCCAAAGGGGTATTGTTATTTATTTGGTAATAAAATAACAAAAACTGATTTTAAGCTACTTTTACAACTCATACTAATTATCACATTATAATTTTAACACGTTTAAGTACATCCAATGGAACACCTTATACCGTGGGTCCCAAAAAAAGCCAACTTGCTGAACGGCGCCATAAAGTTTGAACAAAATCACGTGTACTACTTATTCTTGTTGAGGTTAGATGGGACTGTTAGCTACTATTCCTGACAGTAGAAATTCATAAAGCTAAAGTCAATAGTTTTTAAGATTATGTCCATCAATCAAGTAACCCGCAGAACCCAGTTTACAAAAATGAGGAGCTGGTTAACCGCAAAGACTGGCAACGAAGAAGAAAAAGAATGGCAAATTACAATATGATTGCAATCAACATTTACTTGCCTAAATTTCTCGCAGAAAAATTCACTGTGTTGCAAATGACTGAATTTACATAATTATTATTTAACTGATACTAATTAAAAACATTAATTTATTGGTGTAAAATTGTTTCAAGACGATATTCAACTATGATAAGTAATAGACAACTCCACATTAGATAACATGATAAGCGTTGGGGACTGCAACTTGCTTTTGTTACTGAAAATAATGTTATACAGCCCTGTCTCAAAAAAAAAATGGTTACAATCAGAACAAAAAATTGGTTAAATATGAATTTCAAAAATAAGTCATTCGTCTTGGCTTAATATTAAAGAACAAAACAGGCTTTCCAATGGTTTTTGTTTCATCTTACTTGCATTTGTCAATCCAGAGATTAAATCATTTGGTGCGATATACCAAAATCGATTTGTGGCCACTTTATGCATGGACATGGGTTGCTTCGCCCAGTTATGCCAGGCTGTATTGAAGCCCACAAAGATGTGCAAATGACAAAAGAAAACAACACCACCATATTAAAGTAAACGTGCGAGCACGCTATCATGTTTAGAGCGTCAGTGCAGGGGGGGGGGGGGGGGGGTAGGACACGATATGCTCGATTTTGGGCTTGGGATTTCCAAACGGTAATTGGGGGAAAGAGTAGTGCGTAGTGCATTCTTCACTGTGGCAGTCTCGGTCCCAGTTACATTAAAATCAGCTCTAAACTCTGTTTCAAAAGATCTTAGTAATATCATGAAAATTAAGACCCAAAAAATTATGACTTCAAAAATCCGTCGGAGGTTAGTGGATTAACCCCGCGCTGCCCAAACTAGGGGTAATGCCAATAACGTCATTTAAGATTTAAAATATCGTGACCAAGCCTAGTCTAGTCAAGTCGGTGTGTAACCGTTCGATATGCGTAGAGCGCCATACTACCGTTAAGTCTTTGAAACAAAATAGCACCCGGAAGTTGATGCCGTTTTGATGATATGCTGGTGCGTTAGGTTGGCACGTCCCTACCCCCCCCCCCCCCCCCGGGTCAGTAGTTTCGATCAGACGTCATTTTCGTATATTGTAGGTGGAGAAGAATCCGTGTATGAAATTATTTGACAATATCGCGCATTAACTAAAGCTGATTTCACAAGCACAAGGCTACAACTAACGGGTGTTGTTAAAGCGGCTTGGGCGAAACCGGTCGTAAAACCCAAAAAAAAAACTCCAGTCCCTGTAATTCCTAAAATGGGCTAATAACAACAATATATTGGGTTTAACGATTTTATCTTGTTCCTTTTATTATGTAATATTATGTTTTAGTGACATTATTGTATTGGGACCATGATAAGGTGGGGTGGGTCGTCACCTTGGGAGGGGTTCACTAGGTAGGGGCACATTAGGTATAGGGTCATAAATGGCCAAACCCATTTTGAACTGTTTCGTATCATTATGGCCAATGTTATCTAGAATCTTGCCATCGTAAACTAATCAAATGCAAAAGTTCAAAAATACATGGTCATTTTCAGAAGCGCATAACCGTCTTGGAATATATCGATTAAGTATCTAGACTGGTTCCGGATTTCAAGACCCCTCACATGCAACCATCTGCCTGATTTACCACAAATTTTCTTTCAACAAAAAATAGTTTATTTGGTTGTAATTCAACATCCATAAGAAGTGTGAGTTGCTTTTTTTTTTTACATTTTCACACCACAACAACGCTTTATATTATGTTTTGGACGGAGTGCTGGGTACCTCTCCCAGTCTATTATGTAATGAAGACTCCAGAAATAATTGGATTAAAAAAAATCAACAAGAATAATAATTGTTAAATCAAAGTTGTGTTCTAGGACTATGGTGAGTGTCATCGGTATCCATATACTCCTGTTAGGGAGTGAGTGAGATAACTCAACACAAATTGGTCATATCGTGTCATTAAGATAAAAAATATTAAACTCAATATTACGACGCAATATTAAAACTTCATTTCAATAAATTCAAAATTTCAACAATTAGTTAAAAGTACACATCATACATGATGAACCAGATCATCGCCCATCCATGTATCAACAAGATAAACCCAATTGATTGCAAACAATACACATAGAAAAAACGTATCTACAAAAAAACAGCTTCAAAAGATATAATAATTCCATAATTAGCATGTCTACTTATACACATCATCAACTGATGACACAGTTCATTAACCATCCATGTATCAAGCAAAAATTTCAACTTCAATAAGGTCATCAACATAGGTCCACTAATTGTTTGATTTGACCCCACACAAATTGCAACAGAAAAACCAATTTTGGTGTTTCATTATACTCGGAAATAGTCCAAAAATAATATATAAAAGTCTACCCACAATCAACCTAGTGGAACTGTAGAAATAGGGGGGGAAAAGTGTGTACAGGGGTAAAAAAATTAGATTGTTAGAATTGATTGAAATGAGGTTCTTGTACCCAGTTATGGGGCACTACTAAGGTTTAAAAAAAGGTATAGTTGCCCTTCTATGCGTTATAGTTTAGGTACAATAGGCTCATAACAGTTCTAAGAGTCATCCGGGGTAAAATTCATAGAATGGTTCAATTTTGATCGGACTGGTTTGTGAAACTGTTAAAATTTGTCCCACAGATTAAGTAAATGTAAGAGATTTTTGTTTGAACTTTCTATATAAGAAGTACAGAGCTATGACTAGTCACCTCCCATAGACCCTGGAGCCCCCAGTCACATTTTGCGTTTTAATTATGCAACGAATATTATAGATGGTGCAACCAGTATATTTTCGGGTTCTGTACCACTAGACGAACAATTTGACACCATTTTTATAACGAACGGATATATCTGAAAATTACCCCCATTGTGACCTTGAACCTATTTTGACTCATAACTATTGAACTACAACCCGCAGATATGGCAAACTATACCTTTTTTTAATCCTGGAAATGTAACGAACACGTTGGCATACTTTTCAAATCGTTTTGATCTGTTCATATTTTGACCCCTGTATAAACCTTACCCCCTTAAAAATATATGTTCCACTCCTTTGATTTTAGTAGACTTTTGATATGTTGTTTTTGAAGGTATTCTCAATACAATTCTGTTGGAATTGATTCTGTTGCAATTAGTGTTGGGTTAAGGCAGCATTCATTCTATTTTGACTGGCCTACAATCACATCAACACGCAAACACGAGATCCCTTTTAAAAAGAACGACGTGATAAATCAATGCAATATTGAAACATTAAGGCAAATACAGGTTAAATATATGGTCTCATTATGTATATTTGAAAATGTTTAACTTAGTAATTCACTTGAGCATTATACCCAGTATTATACTTGAGTATTAAACTGATACAGATTTTAAGCTACTTTTACAACTCATACTAATTATCACATTATAATTTTAACACGTTTAAGTACATCCAATGGAACACCTTATACCGTGTGTCCCAAAAAAACGCAACACTTGCTGACAGGCGCCATAAGTTTTGAACAAAATCACGTGACTACTTATTCTTTGTTGTAAGGTAAGATGGGACTGTTAGCTAATATTCCCGAAAAGTTCATAAAGCTAAAGTCAATAGTTTTTAAGATATGATCCATCAATCAAGTAACCCGCAGAACCCAGTTTACAAAAATGAGGAGCTGGTTAACCGCAAGACTGGCAACGAAGAAAAGAATGGCAAATACAATATTGATTGCAATCAACATTTACTTGCCTAAATTTCTCGCAGAACAACTTCTACTGGGTCAAATGACTGCATTTACATAATTATTATTTAACTGATAATAATAAAACATTAATTTATTGGTGATAAAATATGTTTCAAGAAGATATAAAACTATGACTAAGTAATAGACAAACTCCACATTAGATAAAATGATAAATGCGTTGGGCTGCAACTTGCTTGTTACTGAAAATAATGTTATACAGCCTGTCTCAAAAAAAATGGTACAATCAGAAAAAAAATTGGTTAAATATGAAATTTCAAAATAAGTCATTCGTACTTGGCATAATATTAAAGAACAAAGACCAGGCTTTCCAATGGTGTTTGTTCCATCTTATTTGCATTTGTCAATCCAGAGATATAATCAATTTAGTGCGATATACCAAAATCGATTTTGTGCCACTTTTATGCATGGACATGGGTTGCTTCGCCCAGTTATGCCATGCTGTCTTGAAGCACACAAAAGATTGCAACTTGACAAAAGAAAACAACACACATATTAAAGTAAACAAAGGAAGTCTAGTTTTATCGACACAAGTTTTAATAGTCAACATAATCAGTTCAATGGTAAATATCTTCTTTTCATAAATAATAAACAATATAAATATTTATTCACATCAATGAAATGGAACTTTGAATTTATTACAAAATTGGTATTTGTTAAAATCATGCCAGAAGGAATGTAATTGCAACCAAAATGAACACTGCAAATCCAAAGAAATGGTTTAAAAATATTGCACTCCCTTTGTGCATTTACTAATTGTTGAAGTCAACAAAAATTTGAATTTGGAAGCAAGGTATCAAAGTGTAGGTAGGAATTTGCGTTACATGATACTGCAAGAACATGCAAACTCTCTCCACCAGGTTGCTGTACGCTCATGGTTCTCTTCTAACAAACAATGGTATGTCGAATGTTAAAGTTATTCACTTTATCTTAAAGCCAGAACTTACTGATCATAACTTCCACCATTACGTAACTGTTTTCGGATCTTTTAGAATTATTTTATGAAGTTAATCCCTTTTTGAAGAATTTCATATCTGTTCAAGTGTGAATAACTTGAATTTAAACTTGAGTTTAAATCATTTGCTTTCACCGTTTTCACTAACAGAAAGTGGCATAAACTCGATTTTTGTGTTCGCAGTTTAGTAAACTGGGGTTATCTCTCGGTTGAAACAAGCAAAAATGAGGATGAAACAAAAAAATCCTGAAAAAGCCTGGTCTTTTTCTTTAATATGATGTGACAAAACGACCTTACTATGTTGAGAAATAATATATTGAAAAAAAATGGTTTTTGGGTTGTGTACCATTTTTTTTTGAGAAAGGTGTATTCTAACGTTATAAAGTAAAAACCTAATTGTTTTTCAACACAAAACTCACATAAACAATATCAATATATTCATTTGCTCATAAATTTTGGTAAGATAACTCTTTGTTTCCCGTCACAAAATGGGATGAATGATTAGCTCTAATCCAATGCATTCTTATTTGGACAATACGAATATGTTGTTGTCATTACATTCCTAATTCGATCTTTTAAGTGTGGTTATTTTAAAATGCATGTTTTATTCTGTTATTACCAATGGAAACATCATCTGTTTATATTGTTGCAAGCACCTGTCTTTTAAAAAGGGAGGGAATGGTGAGTTGGACTTTAGAGATTAATATAGGTGCGTTCTAGGCGCAACACGTTAACAGCCTGTCTCAAAAAATGGGTACAATCAAAAACTGAATTTTTTTGCAATAAATATTCAAACAAAGGGACGTCGTTTGTACATCAGATTATATTTAAGAGAAAAGACCAGGCTTTCCAGGATTTTTGTTTCATCTCTTTGCTTGTTTCAATCGAGAAGAGAGATAACTACGTTTACTGCGGAACACAAAATTCGAGTTTGTGCCACTTTCGGTTTTGAATGACACCGGAACGAATTCGTTTTTTAAATAAGTGATTCACACTTGAAAGATATGAAAATCTTTAAAAAGGGATTATATTAACTTAAAAAAAAAAATTAAAAGATACCGAAAACAGGACGTAGTAGTGGAAGTTAGACCAGTAAGTTTTTTAAGATAAAGTGAATAATCGACATACTGTTGTTTGTTAGAAGAGGACCATGAGCGTACAGCCGGCCGTACAGCAAACCTGGAGGGAGTTTTTGGGTTCTTGAATTGAAAAGTACTGCATCAAACGGAAATTCCTACCAACACTTGATACTTTGTTCCAAAATTCAAATTTTTGTTGACTTCAACAATGAGTGATGCACGAAGATTAGGCAATATTAAACCATTCTTTTGATTTTTGAGTGTTTATTTTGGCTGCATTAATTCAGTCTGGCATGATTTTTTTTAACCACTACCAATTTTGTAATAAATCCAAAGTTCCATTTAATGGACGTGCAATAAATATTTGTATGCTTTATTATTTATGAAAAAGAATATTATCATGAATGATTATGTGACCATTTAAAACTTGTGTCGATAAAACTATAAGACTTCTTTTGTTACTTAATCTTGTGGTTTGTTTCTCTGGTCAAGTTGCAATCTTTGTGAGCTTCAACGACAGCTGGCATAAAATGGGCGAAGGACCTCTGCCCGTGAAATATAAAAGTGGCACAAAATCGATTTGGTATATCGACTAAATTGATTATATCTATGGATTGACAAAAGCAAAGAAGATGAAACAAACACCACTGGAAAAGCCTGGTCTTGTTCTTTATTTGTATACCAAGTAAGAGTGACTTATTTTGAAATTCATATTTAACCATTTTTTTTTTTTTTTTAATTTTACCACTTTTTTTGAGACAGGCTTGGCATGTAGTGCCGTATTTGTAGTTAATAGGCTCTCAATTTGGTTTAAATGGGTCCTGCAGGTACTTGATTTCTGGGGTCTTTTCTTAAAAAATATTGTATGTATTATGAAATTCAGAATATTAACTAAACAGTCCCGTCTTTCCCTTACACAAAGAATAAAGTAGTCAACGTGCTTTGTTCAAAACTATGGCCGCCTGCCACCAAAGGGGTAGCGTTTTTTTTGGGACAACCACGGTATTATTGCTATCTTAACACGAATAAATAACACCCGTCTGTAAAATACAGACGAGGTGCCCATTATAGTAGCCTCCTAAGACATGTAAGAGGACAGCGGACCTATTCTAAACCCCGAACCCGCAGGGGGCCAATTTTAGTCGCATCTTACGACATGCAGGGGTACGTGCACATCTGGCCATTTTAACCCCGAACCCGCAGGGGGCTATATCCGTTGGCGTATTATCAAAATCAAATATAGGTGGTGTCCTTCCATACTTACGTTTATAGCCTCAAATTGAATATTAAGAATTACTTACCTTCAGTCACAATCACTAAAGGCCCGGTTTCTCGTCCGTGCTTCAGGTGACCAGTAATAGAGTAGTGTGTCTCACAGCAAGAGGAAATCATAAGATTTTACAAACGCGATGAAGGATTGGAATGATATATCACATGTGCTGTATTGTCCCTGGGGGACCACTAATATTTCAAGGGGAAGACATCATGCTTTTATGTGACATCCCAAAATCTAACTTAAACGCGTTAGCAATAAAACCACCTTAAAACAACTATTTTATTCAAAAGGTACTTTAAATAGCTAAACGAAGTATTTGCACTTGGAAAGATTTTACTACCCTCAACAAGTAACTCGTGTGCCTGTTTAAGAAAATGCACCCTAGACAAGTATTTTGACATAGTTTGCAAACTAAAGAGTTATTGTGCCTGTAACCATACCACGACTCAGATATATTTCCATCGTCCGAATGCCCCCCCCCCCCCCCCCAACGGAGTTCCTGTCGCACAATAAACGCAAACGAATATGATCTAAGGCTTTATGTATATTGTAAGTTCGTCATTTGCGGTCATTTCAGCGAAAAAAATTCGATTGGCGGGGACCAACCTTCAGGAGGTCCGGTTGTCCCGTCAAAGTCGGAAGGTGGGGGGGGGGGGTCTGGGGGGGGTTGCCACCGTCCCATATACTTGTTTGTGTATAATTGCCAAAAATGGTTACGTATGTACGTTATTGAGCACGTATGTAAGCAAATACTGACATATTTGTATTTTTCTTATTTTTTAGAGTAATAACATGTGTTATGCTTCTTGGCCCCAGCATCATTGCCCCAAATACAATACCAATTTTTGCTTGCAGGGAGGAATGACGAACCAACGGTCGTCGACACCCCTCGATTTGGAGCTTGCTTACAAGTAAACTCATAACAATAAGCTCTCAGTTATAAAGTCATTATGAGGTCATATTGTTAAATGACATTGAAACCAGCTAGTTCGGATTTATGTAAATCTAGCCCTTGGCCCTTTTAAACCACAATAATTTATTTTGCGATTGATTTTGATAACCTAAAACACTAGACACCGTACATCGTCTATCCAAAAAAAACGACCCTAATTACGCGGTTTTGTACACGAGCATGATAGCCACCACGGAGTACTGGTTGGCCCCCGGGAAGTATTTTTAAGTCACGAGATGGTATTTTGCTCATTGATCTGATATTATTTAGTCAAGTAGTTTACCTAGTTTTTCCCACGAGATAAAAAATGCTGGGGTCATACATTTTATTTCTATTTTTAACCCTGCAACTGTTGTAATACATATCTTTATATCCATCTGTTTTTCTTCACGTTTCATTAACTGCACGAATCGCATTGATGCTTGTACAAATTGTTGCCGAAGTGCTACACAGAGAAACGTGTTTCAAAATTTAAACAGTTGTTTTAAAGTTTAATAAGTTGTTTACGAGGGAAATCTGAAAAACCACTGTTCAGGTTTCTCTGTGTTATAAACGATCAAAAAAAAAATTCAAACTATTGGTATAAGCCTTTTCACCATTAAAACTGCAGCATGTCAGAAAATCTATCGTTCCTTAAATTTTGGTATCCCAATGATTTTCTTGTTCATCAGTACTACTTTTAATTATATCAGATCATTAGCAATATTGCAATGCGCATTTGTCACGGTATATTCAAGATGAATCGGTAATCGAGGCATGTACATAGGCTTAGGAAGCGGGGGGATGGGGGGTCTGGTTGGGGCTGTGCACACCCAATAATTTTGGTGGGGTGCTTGAATACTCTTGCGCCCCCCAATAATCTTAACACTTTTTAACCAAAACATAAAATTCCAAAGCTTTCCCCCTCCTTCAACCTCCCACCCAGTGCTCCGCGCCTCGCGGACGCCAGCGCCCCCCCTCCTTAAAATTTCCTAAGCCAATGCATGATTACCAAGCATTTTTATGATAAGTGCAGAGTTCACTACATGAATCGTGTTTATCTCTCACGATAATTACGCATAATGCATCATGATCTGTAACGCCGAAAGCCCTATTTGGCTGTATGTTCAAATCGTCTGAGCTAATTAATTCCTCCCGTCTCTTATCTCAGGTTGACCTTATAGGCATGATTCCAGTAAGTTGATTGGTTGACCTGATATCAGTCTGTTGTCGTTTAAGTAATCAATTGCACTGTACGAGTACAGCGCCTATACTAGCCCATAAGCTGCCATCATCAGATTTTCCGTTCGTTGCACCCAATTAGTGATTAATTTTCCCATATATCACCTTGAAGGGGATGTCCCCCTGACTAAGATTAGGTATGTTTCCGCCCCGAAAAGCTGCACGTTAGCGTTTCCTGCCCATTTCAAAATGGCCGCCATTGTTTTATGTAAAACCGCCATTATAATTTCATTACATATAGAAATTTTATCCACGAATACACGAAACCAAGTTTTTAAGGTAGACGTTTCATATAGAAGTCCCATTGATGCAAATGAGGTATTACAATTGATTCCGTCATGCGCTGTACGACATTGTGAAGTAGTGCTTGACGGAATGAATGGCAATACCTCATTTGCATCAGTGGGACTTCTATATGAAACGTCTACCGTTTTTAACTGCCTAAAGGGGGCTTAAACATCTAGGCGTTCAAGATGGCCGCCGCAAGGATGAATATTTGCCAAATGAACTTAAAATGGCAAATTGTTGAAATAAGAACCTGCGTAATATTTTGGGAGCTCAAAAAGAATGTATGGCATTTATATTTACGTACAGGCTTAATTTTAAAGATGGCGGTGATTATATTCGCTCTACTGTACGTAAATCAGGAAGAAAAGCAGCCCTACCCATCTTTTCGACGTTATTAAACAACACTTTCTAATAATGACCCTAAATCATTTCCAAGATGTAAGAAATAATAAAATGGGTATTGACTGGTCCATGAGAGTGCTGTTACTATAGCTGGTTACTACTTGGGGCATATAACGTAGGAAACTGACTCTATAATCGTTCATAGGAAGAAAAACAGTCATATCAGCTGATACAATAAAATACATAATAAATGGGTGTGGGACTGAATTAAGGACTAAGCAGTGACGTCATAGGGGTTCCCGTAAAATAAAAAAATTATGCTTATGAAGAAGAAGTGAAAGAAAAACTTGTTTATAATGTGGAAGGAAAATTTAAATGGGACCCCTTTTTTTTTTTTTTTTTTTTTTTTTTAAGTTTCTTTTCGACCACATCAAGTGGCTATCTTTGTTCTGACTTGTACCACAGGCTCCTTCTCTCTCTCGAATTGCCAAGTTCAGCTTCCTTTCCCAGCGTCAAACTAGAGTGTTGAGTTATCTGCAATTATCCAAAAGTACGAGAGAAAATTTGCGGGAAACATGCTACAATAGTTTTCGTTATGGTCTTATTATGTCGAAAAAAAGATGTGCATGGGTGTTTTTCTTCTGGATTTATGTTCCCCCGGGCGGGTATAACCGCCGCCATCATGAGTTATGATAGTCGCAAGACACAAAGTCATTACAATCTCTTTTGGTGTGCGCTCAAATATTACTCGCTCTATTACCCCATCTATTTGGCAATTTTATACATTTAACAAAACATGCCCTCCTACCAGAGGCAATTTTGACACATAAATGTTTAAGCCCACTTCAGGAAGGTAGAATTTTATTTTCGGTTCGTCATGGGAAAACTTCCTATCATAATGAAAATACAAAAGCAGTTTTTATTAAAACAAGGGTGGCTTTTAAAGTAGGCAGTACGCGATAATGTGCAACTTTTCAGGGCGGAAAACATACCTAATCCTAGTCAGGGGACACCCCCAAGGTGATATATGGAAAATTACTACCAGGGTGGCGGTGCAACAAACTCGAATTTTTAAGGCCCGTACAGAAAACTGGCTCATGGGACTATACAATTAGGTGTCGTCTGTTTTGTGGTTGTGATCGCGAAGCCAAATGGTGTGCATGAGGCCAATGAAAGTTCAATGTTTTCCGTAAACATTTTTGCGAATCATTAATGAGGCAAACTATTTCATTTTTCATTATTCATTATTTTCGTACATTTTGAGAGAAACTGGCCATTTCGCCAACCATTCAGATGCTTCCAAAAGCTCAATATGGGTCAAACCCCAACCCTACAGTTAGAAATGATTTTGCAATGTTCTTGATGTAAAGGGGATCGTGATCCAAGCCTCGTTCTCCCCCGGACTTACCTAAAAAAGATGGAGATTCTTATATGTCTGAACTTAGCTTTGGGTAATCCACGTGTACTTATTCTTACGCAAGTTCGGTCGTATCTGTGAGAAAGTTCACAATTTTGTATTTTCTGTCCGTAAACGGACAGAAATTACTGCACAGTGGCCTATGGAACCGTGGGAAACAAACAATTGCTCATAACACAAAACCGCAAGATCGGGATCGACTCAAATTTCGTGAGTAAGCTTTTCTCCAAGATATCTAGTGAACAATGAATAAAACAAAAGGTGCTGGAATCACAAAATGCACCTTTAATATCTACTAAAATCACATTGACAAGATGTGATCACAAGAAGAAACCTTGATATTTTCTTTAAAATACAAAATAATGAACTTTTTAGGGATTTCAGCATATCAAACGCGGGCAGAAAATCATAACGCGGGCGGGTTACGGGAAACATAACATCGACTTTCATACGCCTAATGGTGCCGGTCTGTGGTTGACGACGTACATAATTTTAAGTGCTCGTCTTCAACTAATCGCAACGATGATTGTATTGTGCCGCGTTGCACTCATAACTGTTAATTCCAAACCTAAAGGCCTTACAATTCTTACACATTCTTAACAGATTGTGTAAGCACTTTGACAATCCGTCCAACCCCCCTCAGAAAAACAACAACCCATCATATCTCCAAGAAAATATTAAAAATACTATGTGAAACAATACCTTATATACACCGTTGCTCATAAAGTTGGAATATTTTTAGACCCAATATTCAAACGTACTTCTATTTGAACCTAAAGGCCTTACAATTCTTACACATTCTTACCAGATCGTGTAAGCACTTTGACAATCTGTCCAATTTTATACACCCCCCAGAAAAACAACAACAACCCATCTTATCTCCAACAAAATACTATGTGAAACAATACCTTATATAGACCAGTTAACATCCTATGTCACTTCTTTTGTTGCCTGCGAATCCATTCCTGCGAATCGTTATGGCCCATAGTATTAAAACTCTAACAGATACAATTGCCCAGAGTGTAACAGTCAGGCCGACCTATTTCAAGATACCAGGCCCTAACATGTTTACAAACATTGCTGTTAACTGGTCTATACACTGTTGCTCATAAAGTTGGAATAATTTTTTTAGACCCAACCTTAAAACGTGTTTCTATTTGAACGCCTCAGTAATCATATTAGAGTAGGTGAATGATTACATGAGTCCCCACTACCCAGGTGAAGTGAATCCATGGATAATTTTGAATTACGTAACAATGCCCTTGGGAGCTATACAAGGCCAGAGCAACAAATCCACTTTTTTCAGAGTTGGTAGTTTACCTTTACATCAAAAACTGACATAGAGATCCCTGGGCTATGCCACGTTCAACGGCATTGTCAATAAGCCGAAGAGTGCTTGCACTCCGACGGGAAGGGTACAAACAAGCCAAAGGCGCTGATTTCATCGGGATATCGCAGAGTATGGCATGTAAATCTTCAGACATCATCGAGAGGTGGGTCATTTGAGGTCACGAAAATCTCCACGACGACCACGATTGACTCCCAGACGAGATGATCGCCGACTTCTTAATCTGTGTCGTAGAGCCCGGAAAATGCCAAGGAGCCGTCTTCGTCGTTTGTAGAGAGGACACTATGGAGTTTGGTTTCCCGCCAAACTGTAAATCAGAGATTGCTTCAACATGTTTACCGAGTAAGACGAATGACCAAAGGTCCACGCGTAACCGTTCACCACAGAGTTGTTCGACTTCGCTGGGCTAGGGAGCACAGAAGATTACAGCTCGGACATTGGCTACATGTTGTCTTTATGGACGAGTGCCGATACATCCTTGAACGTCAAGATGGAAGACAAAGTGTTCGTCGATTACGTGGTGAGAACCTCCGAGATGATTGTATTCAGGAATCGACTCAAGGTGGTGGCGGCTCAGTGATGGTATAAGCTGGTATTCGTTATGGAGGAAAAACATCACTGGTGGTGCTAGATAGAAACATAAACGCCGTCGTGTACCTGGACATTCTGGAAAACCGCTGTCTGCCATATGCAAGAAGGGTTAATGGAAACAATTTTCGGCTGCAAGATGACAACGCCACGGCACACAGGGCCGCTGTAGTGAGACAATTCCTTGAGGCAAAGGGGGTGGAGCAGATACCATGGCTTGCTTTCTCACCAGGGTTAATCTTCCTCAAACTCTACAGAAGTTAGCTCACCGATGAATGGGACGCTCTGCCCATTGACATCATAAACAATCTTGTGCACAGTATGCCGCGACGTCTTGACGCACTGATTCATGCCAGGGGTGGCCATAATCGATATTAGTGACTGATTGACATATCAAACAGTACTATTGAACATTTCGATGCATGATATCACCCACAAAATGTGTTATCTGTAAACCTGACTGATGTGAAAAAATTGTAACAAAATCCTTAAATCTGCCGTTCAAATACCCCCTTTTCCTTTCAGGCTAAGGACACAGTTCGTAACGGGTAAATTGTGGACTAAGTTCATGATGATATGTTTAGAAGAGACTGACCATTCAAGTACTGTGGCGATATACACCCTAGGTGTCATAAATAAATCACAATGTAAGAATCATTCCATAAAAAAGTGGTAAAAATATTTTAATCCAACGTTATGAGCAACAGTGTATATCATCTAACCTCAATGTGATATCCAGAGATCTAGTGGTGATCATAACCCCCCCCCCCCTTATTCTACAGAAAACACACCTTTATAGAAATTTCCAATTGATTACATATCCAACGCAATTTCATGAATATCTACTTATAATCTTTGAAGCATTTCTTATACAGACATTTAACAACGAGTACATGCAAAAAGTCTTTCTTTGCCCTTTTTTATTTTGAAGTAAGATATTTTTTCTTTGAAAATATATTAGTCAGGTGGAAGTATGCGCACTCAGCCCGAAGGATGGAAATAGAGTACAGACTTTCTGTCCACAGATTTTAGGACATTAGCCAATAATTTTTGTTTTGGAGGGTGTGCCAAATTTTGTGCAATGACATTTTTGAAAATGTGGCCGGTACGGGATAAGTATCTATGCAAAGTTATTATGCACAAAAATTATAGTAGGGGCCAATATGGCTGCCTTTTCTTTAAAAACCTATAAATTACCATACATCTGTATTATATTTAAGTATATCGTCCAAAATTATAATCAAAGTGAAAATTAAAGTAGGAGATATGTCTTTGAACATTACAAACTTGTATCTAATATATATAAATGTTTCCTCAACATGCTTAAATTTCAAAATGTCGGCCAATATGTTATGACTATAACACCACTGGCGAGCGCCAATTGTGTAAAACGTTTTTCTATGGAGTGTGAACTGAACTTCAGACTTGGGCAGAAGAACCACTGGCCCAAGGCGCATTATGTTGTGTAATTAATGTGACCTTTGATGACCCCTATGTGAACTTTAACCGAATTGTGTGAAATTCTATAAAACTACATTTCTTTGGCAAAATAAAATGTTACAGCCATTAAGAACCACTGGACAAGACTTAATGTGGGATGTACACAGATTGACCCTCGATGACTCCCATGTGAACTTTGACCTAATTTCATTTAAATTAAAGGTTAACAGTTGATCATTTCTCTCATGTATTCACCGATTAACTTCATACTTGGACAGAAGAACTACTGGCCCAAGGCTCATTTATGTGGTGGAAACAGAATTGACCTCTGATGACCCTTAAACTTTGACTCCCATCTTGTCGAAATCTATAACACGAGATTTGCCACATATGTTCACTGATTAACTTCATGCTTGGGCAGAAGAACCACTGACCCAAGGCTCATATATATGTGGTGTAAAGAAAGTTACTTTTGATGATCTGGTAAATAAGATGCTGATGACCCTTACAAGAACTTTAACCCCATTTTGTCGAAATCTATAACACATTTCCCACATATGTGTTCACTGATTCACTAAATGCTTGATCAGAAGATCCACTGGGCCAAGGCCCATATGAGGTGTCAACAGGTTCTCTGATGACCCCTATGTGAACTCACATCACCAAACTACGACTCCCGTTGGCCAATCGCGATGGAAGGCGACACAAGCGTTCCAGGGAACGATGTATTGTTTAATATCTGAAAAGCAGCAAAACAGATTCTTTAAAGCATTTTTAAACCAATTCAAAAAATCACAGGTATACTAGTGTTATACGGCCCATTGATTCTCACCAAACAAAATAAAACTATTACGGTATGTGAATGGGGGAGAAACAGTGGCTCGTATAGACCGTATTCAATAGCCAGCCAGTTGGTGGACAAGATAGACGCATTCCAGGTCTACAATACCTTCACCTGTCAATGATCCCTGTGCAATCGCTAAACATGGATCGATTGACAGCTTAATGTATTGTAGTCCTGGAATGTATGCATCTTGTCCACCAACATGTCTGGTGGCTGACGTCATATTGAATGCGGTCTATAACAAGATAGCCAAATCTCGAATCTTTAACGTATATCATGTCAGTTATGTCAGTGTTGCCGATGTTGACTGCCATGCATGTACGGAGTATTAATATCCCGCAAAATATATAGAGAAAAAGTAAACAGAAGTTGCCTTTCTCGCACAGAAACTCAAAAAAATACAAGACTGTTCTAATGACTGTTCAATGTCCGTTGGACACGTACGCAGGTGTCAATGTGCTTAGTGAAGTAGATAAGACATAATTTTCACCGAAATCGTCCCTGGGGGCCACTTATATGCCACTTGTATTCAAAGGTGGATAGGATAAGGAAAATAAGGAAAAAAGGGTATGTTTTTCTTAACCTTCAAATGTTGATGTACGTGTTTAGGGTATATAACACGCACACTAAGCAGATAACAAACTCATAACAAAATACTGCAAATCGGAAGTAAAACAATTCAAGTTAAAGGGGGATGGCCCGATTTAAGGATATGAAGTTTTCGTCTTGATAGATTGGCCTTCACTCCAAAACCCCATCTGTAAAGTTTCGCGCCGATATTTCAATCCGTTTTGATACGAGAGCTAAAAAATGATTTTGTAAGCCTCATAGAGTACTGTGTAAAATTAATATTGGTCGACCAAAATGGGGCACATTTTCGCTCATAACTTCCAAACCAAACATCCCTTGGCTCTAAGATTTCACAGCGTAAATGAGAAAAATAGTATGTAGAAAGCTTTTGATTGATTTTAATTTTAATTAATGAGCATTCCGATATTTCAATTTTATTGACAAGTTACAAGAGCATAGTTATAATCTTTGAATTCCTGGTGGTTTTTATTTTTGAGCCGAATATATAGGCCTATACATTTTGAATATATTTAAAAGTTAGATTGACCTCGGTTATATCAGACTGTGCCATACCAGGTGATGAAGCACAGGTGAGCTTATGAAAAGGATCGGAATGCTCATGGGTGACTGGTTCTGTGCGGCAGCGTGGGTGCCGGACAAATAATCCGGCAGTGCATGTATGGTTTTAGCCTGAGGAGGACGTTTATTTTCTACGTTCTTTTAACCTCCTCGTGTCTCTGTTTGCACCAACTTTATATTATAATCATCATAAGCCGCCCGTTTCTACTATTCTACAAAACTTAATTTATTGTCTACGTTGGGTATTGCGTTGGTGTTTAACTTTATTAAATTATTTGAAAGACCACGTACGCTGTATATTTTGTCAATTTATTAGTTCGTGGAGAGAGAGGGAGACTCGGAATGATGGCGCTCACAAGTACCGAACTTTTATTTCATCAAAATGTGAGAGTCGACCATGTTTAAACTCTTACAAGTAGCTTTCTTCTGATACCGAAATGTTGACTACTTCCGGTAAAATGTGGGGCTTTTGGGGACGAGGCTATTAGCGATCGCGCCATGGACCTTTAATAAAGGGTATATTAACGACACAATGCATTGCTTACTTGTTTAGGGTAGCAAAAAACAGACAAAATACTTGTTTAGGGTATGTTTTCTAGTCGGTGGATATTCTTGATTAGGGTGCATTTTGAAAATCCTTGTTCACGCATCATATCCACCTTTGAAAACAAGTGCCCCCCCCCCCCCCCGGGTGGGGCAGTTGTATTCAAAGGTGGATATGATGCGGAAATAGAACTTCCGAAATGCACCCTAAACAAGTATTTCCACCAACTAAAAAACATACCCTAAACAAGCATTTTTGTCTGTTTTTGCTACCTTAAACAAGTAAGCAATGCATTATGTTGATAATATACCCTTATAATCTGGCTTTGCTATGTTGCTTTACTTCCAAATTACAATATTTTGATGATTTTGATCTCGCGTACATCACAATTTCAGTGTAACGAAAAAAAAATAACTTTTTTCCATATTTTGCTGTTTTTGACACACTAATCGATGTACGCGCGTACATCGCCTGTTGGAAAAAAGAGACCCTTTTTACGCGTTTTCTTGTTCACGCACCATATCCACCTTTGAATACAAGTGCCCCCCCCTCCGAAATATCATGCACTTCTGGACAAAAGCATGAAACTTGGCACAAGCCTTCCTTGGGGTATGGCAAGCAATTTCAGAAGGGGTACCCAAAAATCCGACAACAATGACGTCATAGGCCACGCCTTATATATTTCGTAGTAATGTTAAAATAATTACTTTAAATTATCATATCAAGTTTGGTGTCAAATTAAAGCTTGATACATGTAGAGTGCTAAATGATCTAAATATATGAGTATTTAGTAAGTAGAGGTCAGTTTGGTGTCATTGAATGTTATACGATACCGTTGACCCAGGGGCGTAGCTACCAAGTGGACAGAGTGGACAAAGTCCATGGGCCCCGAGAGGTTAGGGGCCCCAACAGATTGTAGAAAAAGAGAGAGATTGGAGAAAAAAGAGAGAGTGGGAGGGAGAACATACAAAATAAGATTTGCAAAATTCAAAACAGGGGCTAATGCTATCGCGCTGTATTTAGTAATTCAGGGGCTCCAGAATGCCTGATACTGGTAAGCGAGGGGCCCTATCTTAATGTCATTGTAGGCAAGTCTGCATTTGATACCGATACGCGAGAGGCCCTATCTTATGTCAATGTAGGCAAGTCTGCATTTGATACCGATACGCGAGGGCTTCTATTTTAATGTCAATGTAGGCAGGTCTGAAAAAAGTACAAAACATACCTTGTATGACTCACAGTGACGTCAAACATGCCGTCATGCAAAAATGCGAAAAATCTTTAAAAATCGCAAAATTCATTGTTTTTCGATATTTTTTCAAGCAAAAGTTGGATTTTTGGCCATGATGTGTGTCAAAGTATGCGCACACATGCTCTTACTTCAAATAAATCAAATAAATAAGATAAAACATAGTGTAACTGTATCCTTAGCACAAAAAACTGGATTTCTTCTGTTCCATGTAACTTCAATGGGAAATAGCTTTTCTTCGCACGCAGTGCGCGATTACGTAACACCGCGTCATAACCGTAGGTCTGATTTTGTTCAAAATGGTCTTAAATCGAGCGCAAGGCTTCACAGAAAAAAGTCATGTAGCTTCGGCGTGAGAAAATAGCAAATAGGTAAGATACGACGAGGGGGGGGGGCAGGGGGGCGAATCCGCCCGGGCCTTTTAGGGTTAAAAGTTACTATGGGCCAATTACCAGGGCCCCTATACCAAATCATAATGGTGTTGGATTCAGTGACCCTTGTTATGGGCCCTGCAGTGGTGGCTTTTGCTATTCTGATATCTGTTGGTTCTAACAGGCTTAAATTTGAATCTAAAATTTGCATTAGGCTTGATAACAAGTTACATTTATTAAAGCAAATCTCGACGAAGAAACGCAAAATATAAAAATTGAGGCACAGAGTTTTTTTACAACACTGGTATGCTTAGATAAGTTGATGAACGTTTAAAGATCATAAAATTGTAATAAAATGTAGTGTATTTGCAGATCCATTATGCAGAATGCAGAGACATTTATGATTGGTGACAAGTTGATTTAAAGGCAGTACAAATTGAGTACAGGCATTTCGCACAAGGTGAAGAAAAATGTTAAATTACCGTGATTCCAATTGTGACCTTACCAAGATGTGTGTATTTGTGTTTGCGTGATTTATATTAAGTGAGGGATGTAATTCTGGATGTGCGACATATGTTTGAGACAGTTGAACTTTGATCCTAGGGGCCCAGGTGTTTTTGTCCACGGGCGAACATGCTAGCAACGCAACTGCCGCGTTGACCAGCTTTGGGCTGATAATCGTAGTTAAGATTTGGTGTCAAAGCAGAGTTGTAATGATATATCAAAATGTGATATCCCATTGGTCCCTCCAATGGGTTAGGTTAAGAAATTGCATGTGAGAACCACCACAGCTACTTTACTCCAATAATAATGTTAACACCCTCTTTGTATTATTAGCATGACGCACAGTAAACGTAAATTGAGGCTTCATCAGTCAGTATGCAGCGATGTGAAAAGTCGTTGCTTTTCTAACCCTGAATAAATTGGCGGCAGTTTCAAATTGACCAACATGACGAAAAGTTTCGTCAAAGAAAATGATAAATTTAACATGGAGATGTTATAAATTATGCTGTTTTTTGATGCTCAATATATTGTTTGGACTAAAATTAATAGAGTAAAAATAATAAATGAAATTAATATACTGATAAACATGCGAAAATGTTAACCGGAAAATGGCACACAAAATTTTTAAAAATATCGCCTGATTTAAATCGGATTTTTTAAAATGTGGGCCTACCGGCCCTTAATAAAGTGACATGAAGTTATAATGTACGGTTAATCTTGAGGTAAACTAATAAATACAGCTTTGCCCGGTCAAGCGAATGAAAATAAAACAAATTTTATCATTTTAATGTTGGTCGCGTATGGTAATGGCGGTTTTGTTGCAGACAAGAGTCTCACCGCATTGTGTTCGGCAATGAATTGTCTCTTTTGATGTTCACTCAACGATGTAAGAAATGTCCTTGAGCACGTAAATCACGGAAGTATATTAGCATAACAAAAGAGTTGCAAGAATTAAAATGCTTCAGCTTTGCGGCATTGGTTTCATCATGAAGTACCTCCATGGTCTCAAGATAAAATTTTACCTGAAATTACGTCAAACGCAAACACAGTTTTCTGGTCAGAAAATAAACTGGTCTCCTGCCATTTCGATAGGAAATGAAAGCTTGAACTATGGTTTGCACAAAAATGGCCTTTATTTTTTGGTAAGAGTCTTTGCCCGGTCAAGCGAATGGTTAACTAACTTGTACTTTTAAAGTTTGAAAAAAATAACATATTCGTAAAATACACAGAAGTCTCCTCGCCTTGCCATCTTCCTTCGCACCAACTTATATGGGAAGATTTTGGGTAAGAAACAATGGTGTATAGGGCTGACATTCTGTCTCGCACAGAGTTGACATACTACGATCGCGATTGTATCGGGTTAGAAAATCGACGAAGTGTGTACTGAAGCATTAACGCTGCAGACTGACTGTCATATATAAATTGGCATTTCAGTTATACAATTAATATTCACTTGCGATTATTTTCAGGTTATTAATAGGTCAGTCAAATTAGGAAAACATAATGACTAAACTAATTGGGGGCAAGGTTTACACAAGGTTAAAGAAGAGTAAAAAATAAAATAAAAGTAATAATAATCCAAAAAAAGACGTACACAAGATGATGGTCAAGATGAAGAAATGTCAGAAATCAATCCACTGGACATTCCTGTCCAAAAAAAGCTTGTATTACTTGTTCAAAATTATCTGGTAATTTGCATGAATGAACACAATGACGTTGGATAAAGGAGGATGGCGTCAGGAGTTTTACAAGATACCCAGATATTGGCAAGGATTTCTGGAAGGGACCTTATAAACAATTGAGGCCAAATACCATTTGGGGCACCTGACACTTTATCGGAACTGCTACAGAAGTACACAGAGAACTAGTTCAGAGAATACAAACAAAAATAGAATACTTCAAACACAGGCATTTCGTTCTTATGTTCAAAACTGTAGAAAATCACATCCAAGAACTCTGCACGTAATGTATGAAAAATAATAATAATAATGGAGATTTATATAGCGCACAAATCCGCCAAAACGATGGCGCTCATGGCGCAATACACAAAGAGAACAAAAAAATTATGCAAAAAAAAGATGAACCAATTATTAAACCATCATAATAAATAACAAGACAACTATTGGTTACAAGAAAGCTGATGACATGAGATGAGTTTTGAGTGCTTTCTTGAATTGAATGAGGGAAGATGATGATTTTACATAAGATGGCAGTTTGTTCCAGAGACGTGGTGCTGCCCGCGAAAAAGCTCTATCACCCCACGATCGCTTGGACCTAGGTTCTATGAGACGATGCATGCTGTTTGAACGGAGTAGACGTGGTGGGATATATGATTCAAGTAAATTGTTAATATATGTTGGGGCACTGCCATTTAGAGCCTTATACACAAAGAGCATTAATTTGTACACAATCCTGTACCTGACTGGTACTCTTGACCTGTAACTCTTGTAATATGGGGGTAATGTGCGAGAACTTTTTGGATAGTGTAATAACACGCGCAGCAGAATTTTGAATGCGCTGGAGACGGTCAATTTGAGTATTTGGCAAACCATATAAAAGTAAGTTACCCATGTCTACACGGCAAGTGACAACAGAGTGAACAATATGCTCAGTAGCATGTGGAGTAAGATATTTTCTAATGTTACCAATATTATGAATACGGAACGCAGCAGCACGAACGATGTTGGATACGTGAGAACTAAGAGACATTGAGGAATCGAAAATAGTACCAAGATTACGAGCTTGCAAAACCGGCATATTTTAGAATCACCAATTGTTATGTGCTGATGTGAGCCAATCAACATGAATTCCGTCTTATCGTCATTCAGTTTAAGAAAATTATCCTGCATCCACTTGCGTATTTCATAAATACATAATTCCACACGTTCGATACATTGATTGACAGGCTGTTGAGATGGTTTAAAAGTGACATATAGCTGTGTGTCATCAGCATATACGTGATACTGTAAACTATGTTTCAGATTAATATCATGAACAGGGTAAGTGTATATAGTAAACCATGGTGCACCTTCGATCTAAAAACCTTATTTATCAATATCAATCGGGCTTTCGTTCTGGATATTCAACAGAATCATGTCTACTATATCTTACTGACTACATTAGAATTGAGTTGTCCAAAGGAAATTATGTCGGCATGCTTCTGTTGGATGTCCAAAAAGCGTTCGACAGCGTTAACCATTCGATTTTGGGTAACAAACTTGAGGCGATGGGAATCAACTCGGCTTGGTTCATCTCTTATTTAACCAATAGACAGCAGCTCGTTTCCATAGATGGTATTAATTCTGATTTCCAAAATCTCACCTGTGGTGTGCCCCAGGGGAGCCTTTTAGGTCCTCTGCTTTATCTGTGCTATTGCAATGATATGGAAATCTCTGTGAAGAATCGGCTGTTACTCTATGCAGATGACAGCGTTCTTATTTCATCTGACAAAGACCCCGAAGTTGTTTCCAGAAGCCTCAGTTTGGACCTGAAATCTTGTAATAACTGGCTAATTGACAACAAGCTCTCTTTGCATGCCGGCAAAACTGAATGTATTTTATTTGGTTCCAAAAATCAGTTAAAAAAAGTCACCGATTTTCATATCATC